>JAQZBX010032839.1:0-25673 GCA_029593785.1 Cabassous unicinctus | reverse complement strand
CAGGGGGTAGTTTATGGTACATCAGGGCAGGAAGCAGTTCTGGACATCAAAGTCCTATCCTCTCATCTCACAGATGAACTGAGGCTCAAGCTAAGGTAACTGCTGCTTAGGGCCTCTCACGATAGACTCTATTGGCAAGAGTTAGGTAAATACTGAAGATTCACCACCGAGTCCTAATACCAGCAGAGGGTGAGGACAGGACCCACATCTTCAAACTCCAAACACTAAAATTTCTCTTTCCTTCCAATGACTACTAAAACAGTCCAAAGGGCTGCTCAGAAGTCTGAGGCAGAGGCTCCCTGGACACTCATACTCATAGCTCTGGAGATAGCACTGGAAGACTGGGTCCCCAGATGATCCTAGCTCGGTCCTATCACCTCCAAGAATTGTTTCTACCTCCTTCCCTTCTTCACCACTGTGACCACTGCATTTATCCAACACCATGTACCAGACACAATGTTAACTGCTTCCTCTGCAATTACTTAATCCTCATGACCACCCTGAGGTAGTTACCATTATCCTCACTTTACAGATGGGAAATCCGAGGCTCCAGGAGGCCTGAACAACCTGCCCAAGTCACTCAACTAGTTAAGAGGCAGAGATGAACATGGATGAATCTGGAGGACATTATGCCTAGTGAAGCAAGCCAGACACAAAAGGACAAATACTGTATGAATGCGTTACTATGAACTAAATATATTGTGTAACATATTGTTTGATCCACAAAAAAATTTACTTTTTAGTTTTTAATTGTTTATATTTTCGATTATTAAATGTACAAATAAAGTTAAGAGGGGAAAAAAAAAAAAGAGGCAGAGATGAGACTCAACCCAAGCATTCAGCCTTCAAGTAGCTCACACTCTTACCAACCGCATAACAATCAAGAGACTGTGGATTGCCTGATGAGGAAATGGACCCAGGCAGAAATGACCTGCCCAAGGAGACCGACCAGGTCTGGCACTCAAACTGGGGCCTCTTTCTCAGTTCACTGGTGGTGCATCTCCCGACACTAGGCTGCTCAAGAATTCGTAAGAGTGAACGCACAGTAACCCGCACCCCCAAAAAACAACTCCAAGGGTATGTCTGTAGTCTCTGAAATTCCTCAACTGTGACCTCTATCAACAGATCCACCATCATCTGGAACAGCCTGGAACCTTCAGAGCAAGCACCCCTACTCACCTGTCTGTGTGTTGTTTCTTGGCTTTGCAACCCAGAAGACTGTGAGAAAAACAGGGGTTTGGCAAAGGGCCCATGTGGACAAGACCAGCCCAAGACCTCCAGCCCCACTATGCCAGCCAGGGCCGACTACATAATTTGTGGGGCCCAGTGCAAAATGGAAATAAGAGGCCCTCTGTTCAAAAAGCAAGAAAAAAATTACTATTAAAGGTCCTAAAATATAGTTTTTCCTTTCAGTCTTTCTCTTGACTTGTCATAGTGTTTCTTATTTACTATTTAATGTCATTCTAAGAAAAAAAACCAGAAGTTTAAATAATCAGCATGTATTTTACCTGCATCATTGTATTATGCAATGCCAATTTTAACCGTAAATATGACAGTGTTTAATTAGCATGTGGAATCATAGCTTTCACATGCCTATGTATTTCATTCTTACCAGAACAGGAGAAATGCTGCACAAAAGGAGCTCAACTCTTTTTACTTCGCTTCTTGCTACATGCACTTCCTATCAACACTCTCTACCTCCTGCTGGATGAGTAAGGAAGGCCTGAAAGGAAAAGAAACTGTGGGCTGACCTACCCTTCCCTCTCCCTCCGTCATACTTTTCAGCATAAGGGCTTGGCTAACACAGGGAAGTCACCTGAGTGGAAAAGGGTATGATGGGCTCCTCGGTCGTTGATGGTTCTTAGAACTCCATCGCCTTCCTCCTGCATTCGAAACAAGCCCTGGTTCAAATGGAAAGTGTGACCTCTCGGGACTGTCAGCCCACACCCTGCCCACCCACTCAGTTGTAGATACAACATGCTTATCTGGTAATCACTTTGACGCTCACCCAACTCCCACGCACCAGGGGTTCACTAGAATTCTGTGCTCATCGCGTGGCATATGCTCTGTGCGAATGGAGCAACAGGAAGCAGTGGACACACATATGGCACCTATCTCCTCTGCTCACACACATGCTCCATTGCCCATTTATAAAGCCCAAGTTCAGAGACAAATGAAGACTTTCAAGACAATGACGGCAGAGCTTTAAACCAAGCACAGGGTCCTCTGAGCATGGGGCCACATGTGACTTTATGTGTCCCCTGCCATGAAGCTGGCCCCAATGCCAGCCATGGCTGTGTCAAGGACAGACTCAAGATGCTCTCCCAAGGCTGCCTCTCTTTTGCTGGCTGGTCGGTCTGAAGCCAGATAAGCCCAGGACCAAAACTCAGAGGTCCGGGATCCTTGGCTAAAGACTTCAAAACTGAAACACAACAAAGGATCTGGATTAAAATGCCCACCCACCTTAGCACCCGACAGACTGCAAGACTTCACTGACATTTTTTAACCTTTCTGAGGCTGCCACAGTTTGTGACAGCTCATTTGTCAACACAGTAAAGCAAGGTGGGTGAGCAATCAGCCATCCTATACCTGGTTAATGCCAAGAGAAGAGGAGGAGAAAGGAAGGAACAGAAAGAAAGAAGGGATCAACCAGCTCTCAGCAAGGTGAGACACTCTGAGCTGAGCTTTGTACGTGCATTAACCCATCTTACAAACACCGTAAGAGACAGGTATCATTAGCCCCATTTACATGGAGAAACTGAAGCTCAGAGAAGAGAAGTGACTTGACCAAGACCTGCCCAGCCAGCTCAGGTTGACTTTTCTGGATTCATCACAGCACACACCACCCCGGTAAGCCCGTTATGCAGCCCTGTAGCCCATCCAGAGGCTGGGCGGTATGGAGCTGGGTTAAGACTCAAGTGTATTTAAGTCCAGGAAAGGAAGGAAAAAAGAAAGCAACTCTGATTCCGAAAGTCCTGGCACATCACGTCCATTGCTTTGGCAAGTCAGCTGCAACCTGCCAGAGTTTAAATAATTAAAACAAAGCTTCTTTGGGACACCTGTTAAAAGGACATGGCCCCACCCTTACCTAGGTGAGGGCAGCTGGTGTGTTGCCCTAAATGCTTGTAAGGCAGATCTCAGGTAATTAGGATCTTCAGATCTTCCCTGGCTACATTAGAAATAATGTATATTTATAAGCTAAAGGCTCAGGAACTGCCCCCAACACGGTTATTTACAGTCATCGGGGCCTGCCCGAGCAGGCCCTGAGCTCCACGCTATCACATTCCACTCTGCCTTGCCATGGCTTTCTCCTCAGGGTAGCAATTTTGAGGAGAGCTTGAACAACACTCTTGTTTTGTGCTGGGTCTGCCCTAGAAGGCGGCCCGGTAAACGCCCTCAGCCCTGCCCAGGAGGAGCCGCTGGGTGGGATGGTGTCCTCTGATCCCTAAGCACGGGGTGAAGGGGAGCGGCTGGTTCTCTGTCCCAGAGGCTGTGCCTCCCATCTAAATGTCACTTTTAGGTGCAACCCAAACGATAAGGTAATGTCAGCTGCCTGGAGGATGCTGACCTGCCTGGGACGCAGGCTGGCTTCTCTGGACTCCCCACGCAGCAGACCGCATGCTTTGGCCACCTCCAGCACCCTCCTGCCCACCCTGAGGCCTCCTCCCCAGGAAGGATGGGCAAAGCTGGAAAAACTGCAAAGGGACACCCAGGCCTGGGATGGGGAAGCTCCTGGTATCACACAAAGAGCCCTAGAGCAGGAACAAGGAGATGAAATTCTTTGCTGTGTAACTTCAGGCAAACCATTTGACTTCTTGGAGCCTCAGCTTCCTCACCCATTAAATGGGGAAGCATGAAATGAGATAAGTGAAGACACACTGTCAACTTCAAAGAAGTCTACAGTAGGGCAGTGGCTAGTCTGCCCGAGAACCTTCTTTCAGGTGCTGCCATGGACAGGAAGGTGGGACAAAATGACAGCCTTTGTTACTTGCAGGCAGGCAGGCAGTCTCCCGATAAGCCCTTTTATTTCACCTGCAATAACAGTTGCAGACCCAACCCAGCACGGCAAGTCAGCAAGAACATTTTACCCAGTTGCTCCTTCCCTTCTTAGCAGCAACTCCGTGGACGGCTCAGAGTAAACCAGGCCTCCCTGTCCCCTCGGCATCAGGTTTACTTACTCCCTTCCTCTTTAGCTACCTGAGCCGTGGTTATTCTTGTAGGGCTCCTGCTTGCCAGGGTTGTTGGGAGGATTAAAAGAGGAAAGCATGTACAGGGCCCCTGGCACCTACTGTCCGGGTGGCTGTCAGGATGAGGATGTACCCCACCACCCCTGCCTGTGCTAACAAATGTGAAGCAGCCCCTGGGCTGAGGACAGGGTGAGAGGCTTACCAAGGAGGCAAATGGGCCCTGGCGGAGGCATAGCCTCTAAGGTCTTACGGTTTTCACATCCTCCATCCCATCTGATTTACAATAAGGTTTAACGAGGAAGGCAAGGTTTTACAGATAAGCAAAGGCGGAGGCCCAGACAAGCTCAGTGACCTGCCCAGGGATACACAGGTGGCGCGGGAAGCCAGGGGTCCTGGTTCTGAATCCAGAGTTCCTACCACTCGACTAAGTGGCCAAATGAGGAGAGTGATAAGCAATCACAGGGTCAGGTTAGTACCACGAATAAAAACAGGGAGGTGAAGCTAGGCTATAGACACCAAATTCTCAGGCCACTATTCCTATTGCCTTCAAGCATGTTTGGGAACCTCCTAGGTATGCTTCACTGACTTGCAGACCACACCACTCAAGTATGAGCACAGGGGCCAATCCCCTGTGGCCCAGAGGCACATGTCTTTCCCCAAAGCTCCAGAAGACCCAATTTATAGGGACACCATGTGTGTTATTTCATTTAATCCTCTTAACCACCCCCAAGATTTGATATTTTTAATTGTTTAACAAAAGAGGAAAGAATCCCCAGGGAGATTAGGAGAAAGGATGAGACTTGACCCTGGAGGTGTGAAGTCCTGGAATCCTGCATCTTGGCTGCCATAGCCCACTGCTTTGGAAGCCCTCCAGCACTCACCAGACCCCTCGGCAAGCCTCGCCCACCCACCAACACAGTGCAGCATCACCTGTGACAGTGGGTCTCAACCTTGAACGTGCATCAGCATCCCCTGGAGCGCTTGTTAAAACACAGATTGCTGGGCCCCAGCCCAGAGTTTCTGATTCAGAAGGTCTTGGGGAGGGGTCTCGGGCTCTGCACTTCTAGCAAGTTCCATGATGGTGCTGATGCTGCTGGGCTGGGGTTCATACTTTGAGAACTGCTGATTTATAATAATTTAAAGCACCCACTCAACAGCTGGGCAGTGGTTAACAATGCATGGTACATCCACTTGATGAAACGTCATGTACACTTATGAAAAGCATGTGAAAACACGGGGAAAGGCTCATGACGACGTCAACTTAAAACAGAAGGCTTGTACCCTGTGCCAGTCCAGTCCTGTTTGCCCTCAGATCCATTCATGGATCTTCCGGTGCCTGCTCTGTATGCCCCAGGGCTGACCCCTGACTCTCCAGGCCTCACTTCAGGGGATATCTGGTGGGGTTTTAAAAAGACAGAGCAGGGAAGCTGGTGTGGCTCAATCGATAGAGCTCCCGTTTACCATATGGGAGGCCCCGGGTTCGCTTCCCGGGGCCTCCTTGTGAGGGCAGGCCGGCCAGCGCGGCACGGTGGGCTGATGCAGCAAGACCTCACAGCAAGGGGGAGATAAGCAGACACAGAAGAGACACACAGCGAATGGACACGGCAAACGCAAGCAGCAAGGGGGGGATAAATAAATAGATAAATAAATCTTTAAAAAAAAAGAAAAAGAAAAAGAGCACTCCCAGGAGAGTGCAGAAGGAAGGAAGCAAGAAGCCAAGGGAGCTTCTCTCCTGCCTCCCTTTCTATCTCCAGGGGGGCATATCTGGCAGCAGCTGCATCTCCTCTAGATAAGTCCATCAGACCCTGGGCTTAGGGACACCACTCCTTCCCCAATGGGGACAGTGGCTCGCTGCTGCTAAGCTCTGGGGAGCCTCACCTTTCCATGTTTGGCTTCTCAGCTCCTTTACCACCTATGTAACCACCCCTGTATTAAATTCCCTTTGCGGTCAGAGAAAATTACAACTAATGTAACTTATGGGTGATAGTTAACAGTAATACTATAATATTTTTGCAGCAATGGTAAAGATATTATATCAATTCTAAGGGATAACAATTGGGGGTATGGGATTTTTCCTTTTTGAGAAATGAAAATGTTCTAAAATTGACTGAGGTGATGACAGCACAACTCTGATGAAAATGAAAGCCACTGAGTGTGCACTGTGAATTGTAAAAAGCATGGGACTGTGTAACACAGGGAATTCTGTAGTGGAAGATGGACTGTGTAGTTAATAGAATGAGAGAGTTCTCTCATGAACTGTAACAAATATATAATACTAATACAAGGTATGAAAAAAATTGAGTGGGTTGGGGGGGAAATCTACCAAATGCAAGATATGGGCTATAGTTAGTAGTAATATTTTGACAATGCTCTTTCATAGTTTGTAACAAATGTTTCACAACCACACAAGGTGGTGGTGGTGGGGTGATATATGGGAGCCCTGTATGATGATATGCATGCTTGTTTTGTAAGTTCAGAACTTTTACCATACATAATCTTATTGTTTATGTATGCACATGTATGAATGATGTACTTCAATTAAAGTGAAAAAAAAAAAAAATCCCTCTGTGGTCAAAACTTGATGTAGTCCCTGTTTTCTGGTTAGACCCTGACTGATACTCTGATGACAACTATTTTAAAATACTTATGCTAATGGACAATCCTAGAAAGTAATGTGGAAAAACTAAAAGAGGTAAGATCATAAGGGTTTTCCTTTTTTGCCAAAAATGGTAAAAGAGTGTCAATTATTTATTAATTATAAATATATAAAATTGGTGCCAAGCATAAGATTTAAGGGGAATCAAAGCAGTCTTTATGAGGAAAACACTGGGGAGCCATGAATCCATGACAAGGAATCTAAGGAAACCAATCCCTGTACTTTCATTTCTAAAGACACCTTATTTTAGAGAAACCATGGCCACAGCCACAATGACACCAGCAGTTCCCTTGAAAGTACTGGGCGGTTACCTGGGGGTGACTCACTTGTCGAAGAGGTCACTTAAGTATCACTGCAATGCTGGACCGTCAGCCATTGGGGAAGGGCAGGTCCCCGGGTAACACCCCAAACCACCTTTAGCCCTTTGTTACCGTGGGGGCGGCGGCCGTGTCTGCTGCCAGGCTCTGGCCTGGAACCCATCTGGGGAACCCTTCAGTGGAGACAGGGTCTCAGAGATTGTTGGGGGAGCAGGAGAAATAAATGAGGATGTTCAAAGGAGAGGACTTTGTTCAGCCACCTCCACACTGTGGCAGCAATGTGTCCACGCCTCGGGGAAGGAGGGAGGTGGGGATGGTGTTTATTTTTCCCACCACGTTGAGGGTTTTCCTCTCCCAAGGAGCACAATTAAAACCAAAAGAGATGGTCTCCATGAAACCAGATGGTAACAAGACAATAAATTATGCTGGATTCCTGCACTGGATCTCTAATGGCCCTGAAATAAACAATCTCCTCCTCTGGACTCAAGACTGAAGACCGTGGCAGATAATCAAATGCTCAAGTTGGGAAGGTTCTTGGCGTCAGACCAAAGATGGTTTGGTGGTCTGTTTATACTATTTTAGCCTGACAACACTGCACAAAGGACTAGGAGGTTTACCCCTGTGATGTGTTACTTTCAAACCCCAGCCAAAGATGATTTAAAGCCTTAGAGAAATGGGGAGGGGCAGGAGTGGTGGAGAAAAGCACTGGAGGCTTCAGGGGAAATTTCAGTCTACTTTCCAAAACCTTGAGTGAAATGTCTCAGTGTGTGACCCATGCTTACCATCAGGCACATGTGGAAAACTGTGAATCAGCCTACATGGTCTGCATCAGGCTCTGTAAGCAAGCTTCAGAGAATGTTTACCACCCTGTCCCAATCTTCTCCCACTTCTCCTTTCCCCAGGAAGTTTACATGCACGGCCTTGCACTTTCACCCCTGGGTGCTAGCTGCCTTTACTCCAGAAGACAACTAACTGCTCTGGGGAAATGGCTGTTTGCCAGGTTGTGAACAAACAAGAACAAGGACCCCCAAATCAGGCAAAGTACGAGCAAACAAAAACCAAGGCATGGGACGAAGAGAACTGGTTCCAGCTCCAGCTTTGCCACTAGTTCGCTATAGGATCTTGGGCAAGTCACTGCACCTCCCAGGGCCTCAGTTTCCCCATATGTCAATGAGAAGGCTGGACTAGATGATATGTCAAGACACTTCCAAACAGGGGAGTTACTATTATATGGTCCATCCTGTGAAAGGGCCCCATTTACTGTCCACAGCTTCTGATGGAGATATCAGTACCCCCAAGTTGAGGTTCAATGAGCTGAAGTGGCTGTGCCAAGATCCCACCGCTACTAGGAGGCAAAGGGAATTTTCAATTCTAGATCCATGATCTTCCTACTACACCAGGAGAGGGGCCAGGAGTCCAAGCCCCACATCCCTGGTCATGGCCTTCAGAGTCCGCCTCTTGGTAATGTGAAATAGGAAGGACCCACCCTGAGCAGAGTGGACCCCGATTCCAGTCAGTCCCCACACAGCCTGTCACCACCCCTCAGGGCCCGCACTTCACTTGCCCTGAGAGGGCCCCTCATCCACACTGGCCTGGGCTTCCATGGGGTGGGGGGTCGGCAGGCACAAGCAGGCCCTCTGGGAGAGGGTCGCACTGAGGAAGCACAGCTTCAGGCGCAAGGACAGCAAAGCCCAAGCTGCCCATCGCCCATTACGCTGAGGACTGCTCCACCTGCCTCTCGCTTAACCATCCACACATCCAGTTGCTGCCACCCACATCCTCCTGAGCCCCTGCCCCACCGTGTGCCCTGGGCCAAGTCCCTCCACCTCTCCATGTCTCCGTTTACTCACTGAGACTAGCATCTTCTTACAGGGGTGGTCACAGAAATGAAATCACATCTGCAAAGTGCTCTGTAAACTGTAAAATACCGTACATAGGAAAGGTCAGCTTCTCAATGACAAGCAATTGAAAAATAATAATCCATTATTTTCTAAGGGATATAGAAAGAGCACACTACAAAATGTACACATGCATAGACACACACATACCAGGTGACTTACTGTGGAGGCAACTAGGTATGGTAAAACGCTCTGTCAAAGACCTGGAGGACTGGCCTCAGTCTCTGTCTCCCCACCAGCGTGTGAACTGTCTCTGCACATGTCACCTACAAATGAGGGATTAGTCTCCACCCAGGGCAGCTGTAGAGACAAAACAATGGGCAAGCACGCTGCAAACTATAAAGTACGCTACACATGGTCCCATCGTGAGGCTGAAGAGTATCACAGGTCAACGGAAATTTGGCTTTTTTTCCCCTCCTATTCAAAATCACCAGGAGACTAAAAGATCAGAAAAAAAGAGAGAGAAAAGAAAAGTTTGTTGAAAAAACAGCAAGGTAGCCATGCCCTGCAGACCCTGTTGGGGGTGGGATGGGGTGAGTGCGGGTTTTGGGGTTGCATCTCTTATCCCTCTGGGGTCTCCTAGCCTGGCTTCTTCAGAACCAACAATCCAAAGCCCCCCAAAGCCAACTCTGCAAGAGAAAAGGTGGGTGCTGGGCTCATGCTCAGGGCTGTCTGCGCTATGTCAAAAGTTTTATTTGCGGCTTTCTGGGAACTCTGCAGGTTAGAGTGCCAAGGGCCCCTCTGGAAGGGCCCCTCCCTCCTGAGTTCACTGGACTCTTTGTCTGGAGAAAGGTCACGCTGACAAAGGTATGAGGTCAGCCCCGTCCACCCCACATGCCCCTGGCACTGCCGGACTCCAGGCTGAGCTGCTGCAGGATGCCCTTCTCTCATTACCCCAGAACAGCTGCTCCTGGTCAATGAGAGGATTCTGAAATAGCCTTCCTAGCAGTGTGGAACTAAAAGCGGCGTGAAAAAGAAGAAAAACACAGCCCATGTTTCCTTTGCCACGGCCCCCACCACAAGGGCCCTGGTGAGCTTTGGTGCTTTTGTGGCTTCCTCTCCCGGAGCTTTTCCTGCTGGCTTTCCTCTCGCTCCCTGTTCCACATGTTTTCACACTCACCAATGTAATCCACCTGGACTCAGCCTGATTCCTGGCCCCAGGGTTTCAAGGGTGGGCTTCCCCAGCCCCTCCCCACTTTTCCTCTTTTCCCCCAACCCAACAAGGAAAGCCAAGAATGAACTGCATCATGCAAGGAGGTATCAGGAGAGGCTACTTGTACTCAGCAACGCCTATTCTAGATAGGTAGATGTGCCTTTCCTACAAGCCACAATTTCCATGAGAATTATTTGAATTACTTGCGGGTTTGGGGCTCCAGGGCAGCTCAGATTCTCAGAGCAGAGGCTTCAAAGCAGGCAAAAGGGGAAAAGAGTAAACAAACCTGAGACCAGAATTACACACAGCAGGAGGATCCTCCAGCCATAAAGGTGATAATGGATGATAAACTAATACACGCATATTCCCACCACCCTCGTGCTCAGTTTCTATTTTTATTCTTCTAGATGAGCTTGAGTAATCACGTCTGAGCTGTGGAATCAGCCAGGCCAGAGTAACTCGAAGAACTGATTTAAACCATGGCTTCCAAAGGGCTTGACTTACTCTGCCCGTTTCAGGCAGAGCTGGCATAACAGCAAAACAATTTCAAAGCACAGAGACCATAAACACAAAATTAAAAAGTAAAGTAAAGAGGGAGGAGATGTTTACTGGAAACTTAAGTCCTGTTGCCCAGAAAATATAGGTCTTTTTTTAAACATGCACACACAAGTGCACACATATATATAACGCCTCTGCCACCCACCTTCAGAAGTATGTACTTTGCTCTATATATGGCTTTCTTATCTGCCCCTGATTGTGTCCAGCTCATGACCCAGCAACCCGGAATAATCACCCACAGAGAAATGACAGCCTGGGCCACGGCCCGGCCTAACAAAGCCGGCCCTGCATTTGCTGAGGATCACACATTTCCAGCACAAGACAAACTGGAGTTTTCTGATGCAGAGACAATCACTGAAATGCAGCCACGGAGAGGGTGCCAGGTGGCTACTGAAACCAAGAACAACCATAGTACACGGAATTTGGGGGTCCAGAGAGAAAAGATTATCCAACTGAAAGGATGCAGGAAATTAAGGTGGGCAGAGGTGGTCATCAAAGCAGGGACCTGGCAAAGACCACCCCTCCCCTGCAGGAAGAGGGGAAAAGGCTATGGGAAAATGTACTCCTGAAAGCAGAGTACAAGGACACAACGTCTTTCCTGCTAGCAATGGGGTGCCCTCCAGGCCTGCTTCACAGAGACCACAGGCCTCAGGTCAGAAGGGAAAAGACTGTCAAGTGTGCAGCCCAGCGTGTCTCCCTTTCACTAGCTCAGGTCCATGTTCCTCGATGCATTTGTTCCCTCGCCCCCCACCACACCTCCTCCTGAACCCCTATGGTACTCACCGGGTGAAAGCGGCACTGAACGACCCAGACATCACTGCTATCATTTCATACTAGGTATTCAAACCCCCAGTAGGTCTGTAAGCTCTTTGAGGGCAGGGGCCATATCTTCCATTTCTCTGAGCGCTTTGGTCACTTCATCAATGCTTGTTGACTGATGGGTTCCTCATTCGCCTGACAAATAGCTACCTACATCTGGCTCATGTGTCTCCACCCGCATCCCAAACCTTGTCATTTAACAAAGCTCCGCAAACCCCCCTTCACCTGTGAAACCCTCCCGGGCTGATCAGAACAGACGAGTTCCCTACACTCCTAAGGCTCATTTCACACCACTTATGAGTTCACCTTTGCATTCCTACCACTGAAACATGCCCACCCTCCACCTGAATGAGATATCCCAACTTTGCAGCTCCTTCCCAGTTTGGCCATTTCCATGACTGTTTTAGTCGGGACAGCTGTGCCCCATGGGAATTCTTAGGCTGTAGGAACTGACTGCCTGCAGGGGACCACAAACATGGCACAAGGAGGAGTGTTTAGATACTGCAGCTGATGAAGTGGCAAGATGCTCTCAGCCAAAGGCAGGAACATTTTCACCAAGGCCCAGAGCACAGCAACCCTCCTACACCCTCTCACAGCCACCACTACCCACCAGTGCCTCGTCCAGGCTCTGCTGCAGAGCCTGCCGGCCTCGACCGTGTGTGGCTTGTTTCAATCCACTCCTGTTCCACCCCTACTGCTGCTCCACCCCTCACTAGTACTCTGAGTTTCCTGAGAAGGTATAACAAACTGCAGATGGTTCCATTACTTCAGATGTTGAAAAACCACTGACCCAGAGATATGAGAGAACTAGGGCTCCAAACCTCAGGGCAACTATTCCCCAGTGGCAGCTGTGATTACCAAATCAACACACTTCTAGAATCTAGACGTTTTTTATTTCTGTGTGCATGTGTGTGTCCTTTTTATTAACCAACCACTATCACTTTCCACCAGAACAGATGCCATCCACTGAACCACAGCTTTACATAAGCATCTATGACTGTAAGTCTCAATTCTGGCTACTAGAATCACCTAGGGTGCTTTAAAAGTACTGACTTCCCAGGCTACGCCTGTAAAAATTCTGAATGGATTGGTCTGAGGTGGGGGCTGGGCATCAGAATTTTTAGAAGCTACCAAGATCAAGACCCTTCTATGGTTACCCCAACAAAATGTAAATCAATAGGAAGTCGGGGTCTCAGCTACCACAGCTTACCTTGAACCCCAAACCTCTTTCCATCCTGCCCTCAACTGCAGGCCCCAATTTCTAGTCCCCAGAGTGATCGTACAGTGATTCTGAAACTATCTAAATGAGTAAGAGAGTCATTTCTTTGAATGCAAGTGCAGGAAGTAGAATTTTTAAGGTGGAAGAAACTTGAAAATCTTGCTAAGCCAACCCCTTCAGTTAAGAAGAGGAAAACCAGGGGCCAAGGTAGCAAAATGACTCACACCCCAGGTCACAAAGAGCCAGGCCTAGAACTCAGGTCTTCTGCCTCTCATTCCCTCTCCTCCACATCACAGAGGAGCCCCGAGGGTGCCCAGCCCCCCACAAACACAGCATCAAAGGATGGCCAGTTGTTGACTTATCTGGTTATGCTCTCAGACTTCACCTTCTAACTGCTTCATCTCTGAAAGTCTCCATCTCCCCACTGGCCTTAAAACAACTGACGGCAAAGATGGTGCTGCTTCTTTAAAGATTCCTGAACACACCAGTCAAGCCATAACCATCAGAGAATACCCTTGCTGGCCGGCTAAGGTTCACGGGAAAAGCCATTAGCACAGAGAGTCTAACCCAGTTTTGAAAGGGCACTCTGTCCGCTGCAGGTCTGAGAGATGGGAAAGTCAGCAGTGGATTCTGGTTTCTTGTGGATAAGAGAGAACTGATTGTTGGTTTCAAAATCTCTTACCAACCTGTGAACATGTTTCCCTTCCTTCCCCTATTTTTACAGCACCACAGTTGGAACACAGCTGCCCCTGGCCTGGGGAACAGGTTCTCCACTGAGACTCCATTTCAACGGGAGCCTGTAAGGTCCCTGAGGGCAGGGCTATGTCTGTCCAAACCATCAGGGCATCTGTAGCTCCTGGGCCACCGAACCGGGCAGCACTGCCATTAGCTACAATTAAAGATGTTCAGAAAAGATCTGCAGAATTAAACAATGACTATAATGGAATTAAATAAGGTCATAAAGGAGCATCAGATGAAAACTGAGCTCTATCTCACAAAATGTAGGCCTGTCTCGACTTTGTTACATCGAGAAAACAACAAAAGGCAAGAAAACAAAGAGAAGGGGATAGAGTGGTGTCATGAAATATTACAGTTGATATCAACCTACGAGGTTCTCTCTTCAAGTTTCTCATCAAAGATGCGAAGACAGAAAGCCAGAGAGGCCAAGTTGACTTTTCCAAAGTCCATAAAGCCAATCTCCACCAGTAAGGGTGTGGCCAAGGGGCCCCTGCCTCACCAGAAAAACAGGATGCTAAATCACAATGCTTTCAGGTGTTCATGTGTTTGTTCATTCCCTGATTCAACACTTTAATGAACTTGGGCATTCCAGTAATGATGAAGATGAAGGCTAGAGTACGTTGCGAGAGGAGGAACAGGAAGAAAGACACGATCTCAGTTTCAAATGCAGAATTTGAGGTGTTTCTCGGATGACTGGTGTCCAGAGAGAAGATGGAGAACTACAGATCTGGAAGTCACTCCCCTAACTCCCCACAGTGGTCATATAGGAAACCCAGCAAGAGGAGGAGTTTGAACTGTGATTCTGACTCAACCCCCTTAGCCAGAGCGACATCCAGCATAAGATTCAATTTTCTCATCACTGAAATTAAGGCAGATAGGCAAAAGGTAAAAATAAAAAAAGGTGACATTCTCAGAGATCCTTGGATCCAAGGCTGTTTGTGAGCACTGTTATTTCATCCTCCTCCTAATGGTAACCACTGCCCACATGCGCCCCAGCAAGACAGCCGTGCAGCCCACAAGAGAGATAGAAATATGACCACACTTCCTCTTACAAACAGCGATGGTAAACATCTGAGACCACGGGTCCACAGCCGTGGTTAAACAAAGGGTTGGGGGCACCCTGGAATGGCTGCTGGGCCCCCATCTCCCCACACGCTGACTCCCTCCTTGAGTGGAGAATTTGAGCACACGCTGACCAAAGAGAACCAGCCTCAAGCTGGGAAAACTTAGCTCGGTTTCATGCCCAGGCACACCTGGCCACTGCTCCTGGAAACTCAAGAATTTTCAAGGAAAGTAGCTGCTTTGGGCCCAGGCTCAGTGCTCAAAGGTGCCTCGCTGTGCTAGGTCACAACAGTGCATGTTTGCTGAAGCGTGTGATCCCCCCACCCTCCGCCCCATCGGTAGTGGGGAGAGATTTTTTTTGTCAACAAAGCATAAACTGCAACTCTTTCGATCAAGCAGGAAAAGCAGGCAAACCTCAAACAAACATCTTTAATTAGCTTTGAAATGTCCCCTGGGGTCCCAAGTTACCCCAGCTCCTAGATTAAGAGCAAAATAAAACATGAGGCCTCGGGATAGGCTCCGTTTTCTCTGAATGGAATGAAAGAGCATTTGCAGACCTGAAGGCAGTTATTAGCTCACTGTGACAGGAAGACTCCAGGGTATTCCGGGTCGGCAGAAAGTTCCATCAGAAAATGACAAAAAATTACATAAATCAGCCAGCACTTTGTTTTTAACCACTAAACATTTATAGAATTCTTATTTCTTCATCTGTATGCTTTCAGAGAAAGTTTCCAGCTGATTCAAAGCAAGTGAGACACAAAAGACACAAAACATGCCATTAAATTGCATATGGTTTTGAAGCCAGAATACCACAAAAACCTTTAGAAAATTTCCCCTAGGGGGAGGAGGGCTGTACCCTGCCCCCACTCTATACTCAAGGGCAAGCTTTTAATCTTCATTTTGTGAACAGGAAAACAAGACCGGTGGAAGGGTGGAGACAGAAATGTGAACTGCTGGAAACAACCCGGGTTCAGGTCACAAGATCATCCTCATGCAGGGTATTCCAAGGCCCTAAGAGACCCCTCTTGGTTCTTAATTCCAACCGTCTCCCTGAGCCCCAGTTTGACACCTCTTCCAAAGCTGCTCCATGGCAGGCTGCCCCAGTCTACCCCCTTAACATGTTCCAAACATAACTACAGAATTGTCTTTCCATCTAGACTACAAGTTCTCTGAGGGCAGGACCTGAGCTCTGACTGGTTTACCGCCATGTCCTCAAAAATTAGCGAGACATCAGGTAAGTGCTCAGGAGTCTCACTCAGAGAAGGAGAAAGGAAAACAGCAACCAGCAAGTGTTTGTTAAATTTCCTAAGTGCCTGGCATTGCTCTAAGTACCATAAGGAGTCAAAGAATTGGCTGTGGGTCCTTGACCTGAAGAGGCTTATTATAATCACTTATCTCTGCCACTGACTGCTTTAGCTATGAGCCTGTGACACATCAGTGGCCAAGGAGACACCAGGAGGCCTCAAGGAAAAGGATTTCTTCCTGGATAAAGAGACCTCCCAGGAGAAACGGTCATTTTCTGCTCCAGGATACAACCATGTGAAGAGTTACTGCCTGGAACAGTTGTGGCAATCTTTGGAGCATGAGGGGCAAGCTTGAAGACAAAAAGCCATCAGGCTGAAGAAGGCAGGTAGAAAGATGGAGGGCTCCTGAGGTGCCTCCAGACCACTCTGAGGTGATGACAAGCTCCTATACTGTTTAAGCTGTTAGCTGGGTTTCAGGTTACTTGCAGCCAAAAGCACCCTTGATACAGCAAGTCTGGCCCTAATACAGAGCGTGGGATGCATCCGAGAGGGAAGGGGCCAACTAGCTTACTGTAGTAATCCAGGCATAGGGACAGAGGGCCTTGGCCACAGAGGAGAGGGTGGCAACGGTGAGAACTGGAATTCAAGAGACACAAAAGCAGATTCCAGTCTTACCCACAAGATGGCCCAGTCATGCCCATGAAGCCCAGGGCTCAGTTCCCATGATGACTATCTGATGAACTGAAACATAAATAATTAATACTCCCTGCCCACACCCACCCACACACATGCCTACTTGTGTCTCTGGGGTAAGAAAAAAAAAGGGGAAATACATCTTGTTCTATTTATAAAACGCAGCAGAGCAACAAAAGCTGATGACTGGAGCACCAGCGTATCAGCTGAAATTCTCCAAGTGAGTGCCAAGTTTGGTTTGAATTTACATTTCACTTTCTCAGCCTATAACTGTTCCTCTGTCCCTCCAGCTACTCTCCTTGGAGCTCAGCAGACAGGGCCTCACCCACGGTAACGGTTTGGTTGGAGAGGTTAGAGGATCCAAGTTCCTCTCCAGACTTCTAATAAATTAGGTGGGGTAAGAGAAGAAGGATGAGGCTCGGACAATCACAAAAACAAATCCTGAAAGCACTGAACAGGAGTGAAACAGCGCAAAGTCTTTACCTGTTCTCTACAGAACGCAATGGGCAGAGGGAGTTATTTGGGGCCACGTGCTCCACAGTGGTCCTGGCACATTCCATTCATTCATTCCAATCAAAGAGTAAGAAAAGGCATGCCCACTGTTATTTTTAATTCCTTCCTCAATGCCTTCCAAAATTCTTCAGCAGAAGGACTATCCACTAAACTCTCACCAGATCCCAGCTAGTAGTATCTTTGAGGCTTCAGCTAAAATGGAGTAGGGTGCCGGGGACATCAGCTCACAGAAGAAGTCTCTGCTCCTGGCCATCTTTATGTCACCCAAGTCGCCCACGACCTAGAAGATTGTGGTGGTATCTCCTGGGTTTCAAAGAGACATAGCCTGACATGGGTGCAGATGTTTTAGTGCCAGGTAAAGGTGCCCCCATCCCCACCCCTACACCTTCCGTACATACCCCACCTCTGCAGAGAAGTTACAGAACAACTAAATGTCCCGTTTGCTCTAGTGCTCATAGTACTAACTTTACTGTTAGGTTCTCTCTAAAACTCACCTAGTTTTAAAATATGCTGCCAACTTGCTGTATGAACTTAGACAAGCCTTCTTAGAACAGGAGTAACTAAGTCAGACAATCTCTTACATCAGCTGGCTGGTCCGGGCCTCCCAGCCCCTTGAAGGTAGATAGGTCAGGGATCATGGTCTTGGTACAGAGGCTGGTGCTACTCAGGGTGAACACAGACCTGAGTTTGACTGGACAGTCCAGGTTTGTGCCCACTGTCTGGGTATAATTATTATTAATAGCGCTGCCTCATTGTCACTCTCAGAATATCCTGGTTTGTTCAATAAATTATCTAGTTGCCCTAGATTATAGAAGGGGTAGTGCTTTGGAGGCAAATTTAGCTCTACCTCTTTCTGTGAGACCTAAAGCAACCTGCCTAAGCAATCTGAGTCTTGTTTTTCTCATTTATAAAACAAGTATAATAATACTGATTTCATGAATTTTCTTAGGAGGATGAGAATGGTAGCCCTTTCTTGGGGGGACAATAGGGCAAAGTGCAGAGGGCAAAAAGCTAGTTTGCTGGTCTCTCAAAGTTTCTGTCTCCTCATCTATAAACGTAGATAAACCATCCTCTCAGAGTACTGGAGACAGGTAAGTAAGATAAATAGCAAATCACCCACTCCAGTGGCTGGCATACCGTCGGCGCTCAGTCCATCAGCAGGTACCAGGATCGCCCCCGTGTGATAGGTGATCCTTCCAAGGTTCCCACGGCCGACTCAACCATCTTCTGACGTCAAATCCTTAGGCAAAGCCGAGAACAACAGCTCACCTGAGCTTCCAGTGTGAGGTGTCGGCAGCCTGCAGAAGTTCTCTCCCGGCAAGCGCCCTGAGATCATATTCCTAACGAACTGTGCGCATTATTTATGGCTCTCCGCGTGAAAATCTGGGTGTGATTTGGAAGCCTTAACTCCATCTCTGGAGGAAAAGGTTTCGGCTATGCTTCTAAAGAAGTTGAGGACACTGAATAATAGTTTATAGTGTGCAAAGTGCTTTTAATGCAGAGCTCATCTAATGAACTTCAATACTTCCAAGGGAGGTATGATTTTCCCCATTTTACTGGTGAGGAAAGGGTGGTGCAAAGAAGTTAAGTGACTTGCCCAAGGTCACTCAAGCAGTAAGTGTGGGAGCAGGAATTTGAACCCAGGGCTCCAGAATGTAAACTCAGGGCTCTCCATTGCTGTATGCTGCCCCTTCATCTCATTGTCAGCATCAGTTCTCTCAGTATTTTTTCCAAAAATGATCTTTGGTATTATTCACCCATAACATGAAATGAAGTGCTGACACACACTACAATTTGAACGAACCTTGAAAACATGCTAAGTCAAAGTTTACATATGATTCCATCAATATGAAATTCCAGAAAAGGGAACTCTATAGAGACAGAAAGTAGATTAGTGGTTGCTTAAGGCTGGGGGTAGATGGAGGGATAACTAAAGAACATGGGATTTCTTTTTAAGATGATGCAAATGTCCTAAAATCAACTGTGGTGACACCCCAAACCACTGAATCGTACAGTATGTGAATTGTATCTCAATAAAGCTGTTTTTTAAAATAATAATTTTAAAAAAGGTCTATGAACTAGAATCAGTCCATGGACACATAACTTTATCCTTTAAAAACTTGTAAATTCATATTAACAACAACAAAAATCCCTGGCTCTATACAGATAAGGTGAATCCCTAAATGGTCAACATGATTTTTGTTTTATTTCAGTGATTAAAATAAATGAACAAGACTAATTTAAGTAAACTATTTTACTCTCTTATTTGGGAATGTAACGTCTTTAAAACAGCTATACCACTCAACGGGTCTGTAGTAGAAAACTGGGGATTTTCTCTGACTGCAGGGTGGTCTGAAATTGGAAAGCCTGGTCTAGAGGATCACCAGGGAAGAAATTAAAGAAATTAAAACCACTGACCAAAGTCATTTCACACAAAGGCACCGTGCGAGGCCCAGAGACCTGTTCTTGAGGCCTTTGCTTGGGGTGACAGGGCCTCGACATGGAGCCCAGCAATACACCGCTTCATTTCCCAAGGAATCCCAGTCGAGGCTTCCATGACTCACTGGCTAATTACCTGAACATTTGGGCTCCCAGAACCCTCCTGGCTGTACAACCCGTCTTCTCCCCTGCCGGGAACAAAACACCATTTTCACCCTGGTGCAGACATAGCCTAAAGCTGTCCACATGGTGGTGTAAGGGATTATGACTCTGACCTGGATAATTCAGGCAGAAAACTTGCTGTTACCAGCCACGGGCTGGGAGAAAGAAATGAAATATGAATAGAAATGAAATATGAATGGTGTCTTTAGCCGTGTCAGTCCCTACTAAAAAATCTCCTAGACACTTGCTAAGGAAGGTCTAAAAGCCAAGCCTGGCAACTTGCTTCTCCAGCTTCTTTCCAGCTACTCCCCTCTTTGATGCTCTGGCTGCCCTGCCCTGTCCTGCTCCTGCAGACCCCACGCCCTTTGTGCCCTGCCTTGTCTGTCCTCCATGCAGCCTCCACCCCACTCCCTCACTCCCAGCAACACCTCCTCTGTGAAGTCTTCTGACCTCCCCAGAAAGAACACTGTTCTTCCTCTGGGCTCCCAAACAACATGTATTCAGTCTTGACTAGAGTGTCTCTCCCATGAGCCTATGGGAACTGTGATTATCTTTGTCCCTTTTGGACCCCAAGCAGTTCAGAGACAGGACTTGACCTCTATATCCCTGATGCCCAGCACAAAGTCAGTGCTCAATAAATTTGTCTGACAAACAAATGCACTATTCAGCTGTCCAGCTCTCTGCTCCATTTTCTGCACAGCAGCTGCAATATCTATCCCGTTCTCCGTGATCTGCATTTAATTCACTGACCTCGGCTCAGGGTGAGGGAAATCAATTCCTGTGGAAGTTCCCACAACCCTCTCCATATAATGGTGCCCCCTGAGTCGTGCCTCAAGTTGTGGCCACTGGGAGGATGTTGCGAAAAACAATTGTACTCTTAACGTGTGTTATGCATGCAGTACATACGAAGGTCCTCATACCATATGTCGTATTTAAAAGATAGAAACCAAGGTAACAAACTGTTAAATAGAATGTGTTCTATCCTCCTACCTTGACAAATACTTTAAAACAACCTTGGTTTCACAAGGGAATGCGGAGGCCCAGGAAGCAACGGCCTCGGGTCTCCGCCCACCCCCAGCACCATCCCACACTACGAAGGGCTTCCTGCAATCTCACATGGACACCCCAGACCACAAGTCCGAGCTCCATCCGATTCCCCCAGTCACCCTGCATCCCTTGCCCAGGCCTCGAGCCCAGGGGCACTCACACTGTCCACCGTCGGTCAGCCTGTCCACAGGCAGATGGACAGAGGGAAGACGTCCATGCAGGTCTTGGAAGCAGGCTCGAGCCCACTGGGACAGGGATCTGCAGGGTCGGGGACACTGAGTGTGGTCTGGAAGGAGGAGGTGCAGGCTCCAGGCGGACCTGTCCCTTGGTCCTACAGACTTCTTGCCAGAAGAGGGCCAGAGCAGGGCCCTCTAAGCATGGGCCCCTCTTACTAGTGTCTAAGGGCAGTACAGGGTTCTATCACCCGTGTCCTGGTCATTTTGAAGCCATGGGTTTCTGGAGCTGAGCATTCTCATTTGAGCCAAGCCAACTAATGAGGTGGTATTTCAGGGAGAGTCGGAACTGCCTCCCGACAGGGCCTCACAAAACACCAGCAACGATAAACATGCACGTCCACGCACCTACGGGCAGGCTATCGGTGACAAGCACATGAGTCACAGCGTTTCTTCTTCATGATTCACCGAAGTTTGTTTTCAGTACTATTATTTTTAGTTGGCCAAACAATTTTTTAAAAAATGATGACTGAGAAGAAGAGGGGGGAGAGCAGTACTACCTAAGAATAGGAATTGTTTCTCTTTCAACAGTCCACAGAGCCCGAAACCAACTAGTGGGATGGTTGTGTGTTCTGTGTGCACGTGCTGGAGGTAGGTCCTTTGACCACATGAACCGAGGTTCTCCAAATGGTGAACTCTGACTGCACAGGGAGGGGGTCCTCTACTGGAATCCTTTGACACCATCAGTCAAATTCTCCCCTTGAAAGAGAAAATGAGATTTACTGAGCACCTACTGTGTGCTGTGAGCTACAAATATTGGCCAAGTGCTTGACCTATGTTTTCTCATGTAGGTTGATTGGTCCCATGCCCATTTTCACAGATGAGGAAACTGGGATTCACCAAGGTGAAGCAAACGTACCCAAGGTTACATGGCTAGTAAATAGCAGCCTTGAACTCAGGACTCCAGAGCCCTTTGCTCTTTCCACTTCCCTGTGCTCTTCCCCTCCATCCTTGCCCCACCCCCCAGGTACTATTTTGAGAATCTGGGCAGGGATAAATGGCTACACACAAAATTTAAAGAAGCAGCAGAACAAACTCTTACTCCTTCTGCCCTCCCATGCACACAGAGAAATTAGGCATACCTTGAGTCTAAACGTGAGTCTAAACGTGAGAACGTTTACACCAGGGAAGATTTGAAGCAAAAGGAAAAACCCAATTTCCATCATCAGTGCCTGCTTTTAGCCACTTGTAACTACTCAAAAAGTCCTTTCTGAATCCATTACTCCACATTTGGGCTTAGCCCAGGGGTGATTTTTTAAGGAAAAAATGCCTTTTGGCATTTTTGAGCTGTGACAGCGTAAAAACAGACCTTTAAAAAAAAAAACCACACACCCGAAATGCATTACTATTTTCAAAAGTCCAGTTAAAAACCTGGTGACATCTCAAAGCTACAACTTGGCTTGGCAGTATGTGATGCAATATGTAGCAGCAAAAGCGACCCGATTTGTAATTCTGTAGGTTTCAAAGGCAAGCCCTTACACAGTGTTTCTTAAACAATACTCTAGTACTGAACTTCCTGTAAAGCATTCAGGAAAAAAACCTGCCAGATGTAAGCAGGGAGTGCCACGTGACATAGAAGTACTATTTTGGGGGAAACTCACTTTTTATTTCCTAGCTGGGGTAAAGTTGTAACCTCCACGCTGCCTAACAAAAGGCTCATGCTTACGCAATCAAGTACAGCTTTTCTTTATATAGATGCTTGAAAATAAATAAAGGAAGCTTTCTGGGTAAACTCTGACATATGAGCAAACATTTTCCACAGGTATCCTCTATAATGCCTACCTCTTACATTTAACCATTTTTAGGCCTCTGTGGTCATTAGCTGAAGTAAACTTCCTGCCCTGAGAGTAGCCAAAAACAGCAACAAAAGAAGACAACTTGTTCAGTGCATCTCAAGACACACAGCCCCCGAGTCTTTATCCTGGAATTCCATTATTTTGACATTCCTTTGTAGTTAAACTTCGATGATTTAGACTCACAGGTCAAGGGGAGGCAAGGAGAAGAATATATACAAAATTAAAGACAAAATTAAAGTTTTATTACTTTCATTTATCTAAATTAATTGGCACCAGCGTGTTAGGATCTTAGGATATTAATAATTAAGAAAGATCTGTGATTCATTGATCAACTGGATGCATGCAAATGGGAGCCCATTTTTCAGCTGAGAACATCTGAGGCCCAGAGAAACTAGGTGACTTGCCCCAGGCACACAGTTAATCAGAAACAGAGAGGTAGGCCTAAAATCTACCCTGGTCTGCTGACTCTTGCCTCCAAAATGACCCCAAAAACCTTGTTTATTCCTAATTTTTCTTTGACAGTATTAATGGGGGAAAATAACTTGTTAAGCAAACTTTAGCCTAGTCCAGAATTAGCCAAACTTCTTAATTAATAGGCTTCTACTGTGTTTTCATTTCAAACTGAGGCTCGCTGTCAAAACATTCTGCATTAGTGTGCCACTTCGCAGGCTACTGTTTACAGCAGGGGCCTCAGATAATCAACAGTGGATAGGGTGAATTGTGCCATAGATTTGTTATTTCTAAAACTGTTGATTAACTCAAAACAAAGAATAATGTTACACACAAATGTTACCCTTGTCAGGAATCAATAGACTGCAGAGCTTGGGGGATTTGGTTTTTCTAGCACCAAGAAGTAGTATTTACAAATTAGCTAAAGAGTGAACACAGACACCGTTATTACAACTCTAAAGAACCCAAGTTTAAGAGCCAGCAGACTGGAAGCCACAGAAGGGCAGGAGCTGTGTCTGCCTGGTTCACTATTTGTCCCTTTTACCTAGCACAGGGCTTGGCACCTGGTAAGTACACTGACGTAAAACAGAAAAAGAATTGCATGAGCGCTCTTGGGATCTTCTTTGTTCTAAAACTTGGAATAGAATAAAATTAGAAACCCAGCTTCTGCAGGGTGGAGTTGAAGATAGGGAGACCGAAAGTTCCATGGCTCAGGGACCTGTTAATGTCCAAGAAAAGATTCCAGGCCCTCCTTGGGGAGGAGGCAGCCTGGTCCAACAGTGCACCAGGAACTCTCTTCTGCAAAAGGCTGGTAACCCTCCGTTGCATGCCCAGCTGGCTGCCTTGACAGCAGCCTTTTTAGACAGTTCTCTTCCCAGCCAACCAAGGCTCTCAGATGTGGATTTGGGGAAGGGGTCAGAGTGGATTTTTCTCTTTTAAAAATAGGACAGTATATCAAAGCAGATAAGGACAAAAGTTAATTAGGACTATTCATGAGCCTTGTTGTTTGAGAAAGCTGTATTCCAACCTTAGAGAACTTAATTGAATTTACAGGAGGCTGAGAGGAAGGGGGAATGGACTGGATAAAGAGGTGGGAGAAAAGGTAATGTGAATAAAATCTGATTTTGATTTAAAGCAAGCTCTGCTTGGTCCTATTTATTTCATAAAGGAGCTCACGCAGAATAATGGCTGTAGTGTGCATTAAATGGTATTAAAATCTCCTAATATATTAATGAGTAAAAATTAATGGTTGCTTAGTCCATTACATCTTGTTAATTTTAGTTCCATTATAATAATATAGCAATCACAAGCTTATATTATTAAACCAATATTTATTTTTTGAAAAACTCATTTTAATTGGATTCCTGATGTGATAAGCTTGAACCAAATGCTCTTGATTTCATCAAATTCTTGGCATTTCTCATCAGAAGCAAATAACTACTGTATTCATGGACTTTTTTCTGTTGTTAAAATTGCCACTAAAATGTTTATGTCCTTGCAAATACTTTTTTAAAAGTTTCTAAAAGCTCTTATATCCATTCAGAAATTCAAGTTTGCAGGATTTATTTTCAGCAAGTGTTAACGAAAGAAATGAAAAGTCACACCAAGACCCTGAAATTCCACTATCATCTCCAAATCGTCCACTTTTTATCAATATTGTAGTCATATTGCAAGACAATATTTTTAAAGTCCCCGTTTCCACCAAGGAAACCTGAATTTCAGGTCTGCAGTACCAAACTATTTTTTACTTCAAAGACAGGACACAGTGGAGTAAAATACTACCAGGTTGCTAGCCCTTCGGTGCACGCCATAGGATGACAAATTCATAGCCACGCTCAGCTTATTAAAACGCAAAAAATAAAGGTGTCCTCATTCTTGTTGACAGCTATCACCACATACCAAAAAATTTCTATGCTCATTTTGCAGTCCCAAACTTCCTTCGGTTCATAACTACTGTCCCTGCTTTGGTTTCCTACCTCACACTGAGCCCCGTTCTCTCCCCACCTCCTCCCACAGAACCAACTGTCTATCCCCTGGGCCCCTGGGCACCTTGTGCATCCCTCGTGGCTTGACAGTGAGCTTGCTGAATACAGGAATAGGGACTCAATAAACAGTTGAATAACCCAGTAATGAATGAAAGAAGGCGGCAGAGGACCACACACATCTGTCAAGCTCTCAAGTGCACAAAGCCCTTCCCTGGGCCTAGTTCACCCCAATTTCACAGGTGCACACATGAAGGCTCTGAGACATTAAGTGACCTCCAAATCCATCCAGGTCATGAAATGGCAGGTCCAGGACCTGAATTCTGTGCTTTCTCCAGAGAAAACAGATGGATGCCATTATTTTATTTTCTAATGTCATGAATTCTACCATATTTAAAAGACACATCACGGGAAGCGGGTGTGGCTCAGTGGATAGAGCCCCCGTTTACCATATGGGAGGCCCGGGACGGGCCCGGGTTCGCGTCCCGAGGCCTCCTTGTGAGGGCA
>JAQZBX010032838.1:0-25701 GCA_029593785.1 Cabassous unicinctus | reverse complement strand
GTTTCGTTTCTTGCTCAGAACTTAAGTTTCGTTTGAGTTATAGCCAACAGGACAGGGTCTGCCACTGAGAATTCCTGGCCTAATGAGCATCTGATGTGGCTTGTTACATTTTCCAGGTTGAAAGCCTGGCAAGAGCTTTTCATTAGACTTAACATCTCCCCTAGGCTGTGGAATGAAACACAATTTTACAAAAGGTGCAGGTATCTGAAGGCTAGAGGATGGTCATACAGCATGCATGTATGTGTGAGTTCCCCAGAGAATGAGGTGGGGTGAGGTCTAAGGAATGGTAGCTTAGCCGGTGTTTGCTATTCCCCTAACAATTAGTGTAAAAACAGTCACTTGGGAAGCTTGTTAATCAAGCAAATTTAAAGAAAGTTTGTTTCACAAAGACTTCCGTGAGATACTGAGACTTCAAATTAACAAATTATCCAGATGATTCTAATGGGGGTGGGAACACAGTCAAAATGCTTCAGTGAACATATGTTAATAAAAGAACAAAGTATCTTCAAATTAAATGAAACTGCACACAGTATTTTGTGGATGAGCAATAGCAATGACTTAATGTATTACTAAAGAAAATAAATTAGGTTTTTACATATTGATTATTTAAGCTTTTAGTCACAGATGTATCTATTGAGGTATCACTCTTGTGTGCCTTGTTAGCACTCTTCACATCACAAACTAGTGTTCAATCCCCTTTCTTCTCTTAATATGCTTTTATTTTTGCCCTTTCTCTCATACTTAAAGTTTGTTTACAGCCTTCCCAATTGTTATATCCTTTACAAATGAGAAATAATTTAATTCATTTTATTGTAAATTTTCTAGTACTGTATCTATTTTGGTGAGTTCTGGCCACATATTTTCTATGTTAATATTTGGTATAACTAGATATCTTAAAATAAAAGTAAAGGAAAAAGATAAAAAAAAAAAGGAATTTCACAAAAATAAATTTTGAGGAAATTAATCAGAAATATAAAATTCTAAGGATTGAATTTATAAACAATTGGATTGATTAAAAATATAAAATAGTTTCCAAAAAAAGATAATTATAAACTATAAGAAAATGAATATCTTTGTGTATACATAGTGCAAATGCCTGAATAATTGGACATTATCGTCTTTGAATCTTTTCTTATTTTTCCATGATTCTTCCAAAGCCTAGATTATGTGGAGTTGTGGAAGGAATGAGAATTAAGGGTAGGGGGAGAATGGAAGCCATCTGCAGTAAAAAAAAAAAAAAAAAAAAAAAAAAAAGACATAAGTGAAGCATAGAAGGTACTTATATTTACAATGCTCTTATCTGCAAGAAACTGAAAAATCTATTTAAAATGGCTTAAACAATAAAAAGATTTATTGTGTGACATAATATGAAATCCAAGGGAATATAGTTTTAGTTTTGGTTGGTGAAATTCAGCTGTTAAACATTGTTATCAAAGACAAGTTTTGTTCCATCTCTGTGTTTTGCCATATAAAACATAATGTTTATTCTAAGACGAATTCTCCTCTTGGTCATTAGATGACTGTCTAGCACCTAGTAAAATATGATTTCTTTTGCATAGCAAATGTCAGAGATCAATCACCATTTCTCCAACATTAGCAACAATGATGCCCTTTCTGTTTAATTGACTAAAACAAAGAAAGTGATTTGTTCAATAACATTCCTCAGAGAATTGCTATTTCAAATTAATAAGGATTCACAACTTAATGGAACTATCTTTCAAATACTGTTTAAATTATTTAGTCATGTGGTAGATAAATAAAACAATAAAATAAAAGTTTGTTCAAAAATAGGAAATAGGAAATGAATGCTGATATAAAATCACTATTGTCTACTATACGGGAAATGTAAGAGGAGCATATCAAAAAATTTAGAAATGTAAGAAATGTAAGAGGAGCATATCAAAAAATTTAGGTACAGTCATTGAAGAGATGTGTGCCCAAACACACACAAAAGCACAACAAATCGTTAATTTGATTCAGTGTTTGTGCTCCTTGTGGTTTAAGATTAAAAAAGAAAAAATAAGCTGCAAACTCTTATTTTACTATAAGCTGTAGAAGGCTAGTAAAGAGGTCTCTATTTGCAGCTATACTTCCAATACCAAGGAGAGTAAGTACTTAAAGAACATTTGTGAATAAATTCATAAGCAATATGGCTAACATATATTTATAATTAATTATGTAACACGTCGTAGTTTAAATCCTCAGAAAAATGGTAGATACTATTATTAACCCCATTTTATTGATGACAGAAATGAAGTACAGAAAGATGATGTAATTAGGCCAATTATGTTAGTGGGCATACATCTGAGATACCAAACCCAAGTCATCTTACTTAAGAATCTCCTTTATTAGGTGCCGCTGCAATCTATTGCCTCCCTAAACTTTAACAGGAAATACCTTATATAGACACAGAAGGCCATGAGGAAAAAAATGATAAGAGCTAGGACAAGGGCACAATGTCACCCTTGTAGAGTGTTACATAAAAACAGAGTTAAGTTGCTCATCTTCTCCTTAACCATAAGCATGTGCTACTATGTGGCTTACTAGTATACTCATAGACATCTATTATGCAGCTGAGTCATAGCCTATGATCACCAGTACTTGAACGCAAGGGAATAACATCCTTTGAAGCAATAGCAAAGCTTACATTGGTGGTCAGTAAAGAGCCCTGGAATACTATATTGTTTCTGCAGTTTAACTGCTTAGTAACTATGGGCAAGTCCTCCATTTCTCTATTTGGAAGTGGTAATAGTAATGTGTCCTACATACTAAAGCTGTTGTTGTTTACAGTTCAAGTTAAAATAATGCATTTCTGCATTGAGCCTGGAACTGTTCCTGGACAAAATGGTGACATGCATTCATTACACACTTTTGTGGTCACTAGCAGTGTATGCAGTGTTTAGAGGAAAACCCCTTAGAAGGTCCACATTTGAGGTTTGCATTGTCTACTTGCTGTATTAGAGAGCGCAGTGTCACCTGGGTTTGAAGGAAATTCTATGTAAATAGATCAAACATAATGTCCCAAATTTGCAAAAAACAAAATCTCCTATGAATTCCTGTTGAAGGAATTTGTGGTCAGCAGAGTATTAATGAATAAAGTGAGAGAGACACAGGTAGGGGAAAAGAGGGTTCTCAAAATTTTGATCATAGTATTTGTTTGTTTATCCATCTATGTTTTTCCTTTATGCCAAAGAGAATTTAAGGAATTTAGAGTATATAACAGAATTTGGCACATTCGTGTTACTGGTAAACAAAAATTGGACTCTAAGTTTTTTGCATTATGCATAAATAGTTCAACCTTCTTTTTTGTAGAACTCTAATGTCCAAAAGTTATTAAAGAAAAAACCAATCAAGAAAAGTTGAAGTATCCTTAGTTTAAGTTCAGACTATACAAATTATAATGAAAGGATTATACATTCAAATAATATTACCTGTTCAGATAATAATCATTAATGAAACTATAAAATGAGAAAAGATTGTACCAAAAGTCTGGAATGTATCCTTTTCCTACATGGATTCCTGGACTTGTCATATATTATTTTATAAATGATGCAAGAATGGAAGATGGGACCACAAACTCAAATAACTAAGGGAAACATTTAGATAACAGAAATGAGTGGAGTGAGTTGGGAATAAAAGTGAATGCAGGTGAACTGGAGAGTGGTTTCCAATCTAAAGACTCAATAGCCACTCAGGCCAATGGGACTTTTTTCAGGTGGTAATGTGGGCCCATTACTCCCAATTGTAAAATTTATTAGAATTCATTTTTTCCATAAGCAGTATACCAAATATAAGCTTTTAGTACTTCATTCCATTTTAATAAAATATTTAACCTGGGTGTTAAAAAAAGTTTTTAGGCTTGATCCACTAAGCTGCAAATAAAAATTCAGTGCATTGGCAATGTCACCAAATATATATTTCAAGTTTCTAAGCTGTTGTGAATTAAATCAGGAACAATTATAAGTTAACTATTTTGTCTCTTTGATGTAAACAGGATACTACATGCTTTAGTCAGTATAAAAAGATACCGTGTGCACACAAACTGCACTGACAACCATGTACGTGAAATTATTTTGCTGGGAAGATAAACATGACTGACATCATTGCTTGCCTTGTAAAGCCTGTTGATATCTTTTTCATGAGGGAGCCTTATGAAGAGAAAATTAAGTACAATTGGTACAATAATAAATATTTGAACAAAGTGACTAATTATGATCAGGAAAGTGTGTAGGCATCAAAAAAACCTAACCTTTACCTGGGACTTGAATACTCATTAGGAATTTTGTCAGAAGGCAAATGTAGAGACCTTTTCAGGTAATAGGAATAGCATATGCAGTCATGGGTGGATTGTAAGAAAAATCAAAGATATTCCACATGAATATAAGCATGAATTTTTATTATTGTGGCAAATAAAACACTTAAGAAGTGATAAGCAAGCTAGGAAATCTTTCCATGACATGACAGACACTCATAAAAACTATGAAATATCATATATTTACTTGGTATTTGCTATTATTTTGCAGCATATATTAAACCCAAGTATGATAATATATGACAACTGACACTCCCTGGTGCTTTGAAATAATTTTCAAGGCTTAAATCTACAAATTTGACCATCGTGGTCATTCATTAGAGGATCAGTGTATTTAAAAAACTAAGGCCCTTTTTTCACTAGGAGGAAGGATCACTTTAGAAAAGTTTCACCTTAATATGTAAAAATCCTTAGTTTTAATGTCATAAAGGCACTCAACTAATATATTTAAATTAACTACATGACAAAAATTGGAACTTAATCTGTCTATTTCATACTCTTTCTTTTCCAAATATGCAGCAACCCACACTCCACAGCTTAGAAAGAAGATAAATGTGTTTTGAAAATAATACCTCCTGACATGCATGAAGATACTTTAGTTTAAAAAATAATACCCTGTTTCTTTTTCAGTTCACTTTTAAAAGAGACTGTGGCAGATGTAGAGTAATTATGATTAGGAATGAGAAAATGGGACACAAATAAACATTGTGTGTTTTCACCTGAGTTTTCTGACTACTCTTCAAGACTGTGGTCAATAGAGTTTCTGAGGGGAGGAAGAAGGAAAAGGAGGTGTAACATGGGACATTTTTGGGACTTGGAATTTTTCTGAATGACGTTGCAATGATGGATACAAGCCATTATACATTTTGTCAAAACCTATAAAATTGTGTGGTGCAAAGTGTAAACTATAATGTGTACAATATATCATGGTTACTGCAATGATTCATTATGTGTTCATTAATCGTAACAAATATACCACACTAATGAAAGATGTTTTTAATGGGGAAAAGTGGAGAAAGGAGAGGGGTGAGGTATATGGGAATCCCCTATATTTTCTATGTAACATTTATGTAATCTAAAGCTTCTTTAAAAGTAAAAAAAAAAAAAAATTAAAAAATCACTGGAAACAAAATAGGTCTATAGCAAAATAAATGTGGACAATTCCACTTATTGAAAATCAGCTAAAATGGGTTTCACTATTGCAGAGATTCCCAAAGCCTTTTATATGTCCATGTGCTTAAAGGTGTGGGCGGGAATATCCAGCATTTAACAAGCTGACTCATTAAGAGACTTTGCGATGTTTCAACTGTTCTCTTTAGTCTAAGAATTCTAAATTCCACAGACCAGTTAGTGGTAGAATCATTTCTAAACAGTTTCAGTGTATCATAAGGTCACATACACATTTATATATGTGTATACATATTAATTTAAATGAAGTTATTAAATGCATGAGATAAATATTCTCAGCAAATGTAAAATATCTTTGGTAAATCCATGATAAACACAAATTTGCTGCATTAGAGCTAAGGCTTTCTTTATGCTAAAGTAACTTCTCTGAATGATCATGAAATGTTTAAAGGAAATTCAGCTGAAGATTATTTCCATTTCTATAAGTAAATGCTTTTAGAACTTGCACTACCAGCATGTCACAGACTAATGTTTAATGACTGTGAAAGTCATCTTTGATAGCTTCTTATTTACTATTTACTGCACCAAGTGCACCTTGTTTTTTGAAAGAATTCTTGCTCATTTCATATTTATGCAAGCAGTAGCAAAATACTTCTCCCCTAACTCACCATTTTCTAACTACTATATCAATATAGAATGCCAAGTAATTCCTTTTGAAGTAGTAGAAAGACTGTAGAACAGTTGTGTGTGTAATACCATGAACATTGTGGGCTCTATGTGACAAATATTACTCAGATGAATAAATAATTCTCAGTTATTCAGGGCACCAGACAATCTTTTAAGTAAGGGATCTCCTATGACATTCTCTTATGGCATCTGAAGATTATTGGTAATTAGAAGTCAGTGCAGATTTCAAAAGTCTAGGATCCTTACTGAAAGATAAATAATTAAAATAAAATTCCACATGAGGTTTCATTGGTTCAATAATATAAAATTTCTTCTCTTTGGATTGAAATGGGCACATACAACAAAAAAATTAGAGAAAAAATATTTATTCATGCTGATAAATTTGATTCATATGAATGAATCAATACTCATATGTTTATTGTTGATTTTGTAAAGATCATTACTTGTAGAATAATAGTGATTATTAAGCAGAAAACCATTTATGGTAATGTGGTATTAAAAGGTAAATACTTGGTAAAATTCAAAGATACAAGGATATTCTTTATCCTCTTACTCAAATTAAAAAAAAAAAATCAGTAAAAGTACAAAGCTCAACTACACATGGGTCAAGATACCTAAATGACTACTTTTTAAAATGTTCCTTTGGATATAATTTTTTCCTCTTCAGGCTCCAGTTAAAATGCAGATTTCCTAGGTTGCAGGATAGCATTGAATACTATCAGTTACTAATCCGTGTGCATAGGGTCAGCATTTTGCAGTCCTATAAGATGGATTAAGTGTGACACTTGGAAACATTAAAGTCAAGAAAAAGACCATAGAAAATAGAATTAAGGCTTACTGAAATTTAGTTTCAATACTAGATTCCAGAAACTACCTCAATTTAGCCTTAAATCATAGAAAAGTCTGCCAGAAAAGCTGCAAAAAATTGATATTTTAAGTATGAAAATTATTAAAAAGGTTTATGACATGTTTGTAGGTAGAGCCATACATAACATTGCATGTGAATATACATTTCATAAGAGTGCATACCTGCCTTGTCTGCTCTGCCAAGATGAAATCCAGCACTTTCTCCCTGTCTGGGTCCCCCATTTCAGTGTTTCACAAACATCAAAGCAGGGCACATTACATAATGACTTCTCATGAATCTAAATTCTAGGTCTTATTTCCCACATCATGGATTTATTTTAGCCAATGACATTTCAGTAAAAACTCCTTTGAGTATTTATTTAGAAAATAGACTTTCTATGTGCATTAAGTAATTTCCTTTATTGGTACTTGGGTTCCCATCTATTCAATATCAGACATTGACTAAAGAATATCTATAAAGTCTGTCATTTCTAATATTCTGACTTGACATTTATGATAATTTCCAATCCATTGAACATACACCTATTATTAGTGGTAAAAATAGTACCTCTTAGTTAATATTAAATTTGCTCCCAGAAGTTTTCTTCTCAGTAATTTTAAGAGAAATATAAAATTTTCTATAATAGCTCTAACTTTGCTGTGATGAATATGATTCTTCTTTGATTTTGGTTATTTCTCTTTTAATTATTTGATAAAGATTTTAATGGTGACTATCTTTGAAGAAATATTCTAGAAATATTAAGCTGATGAATTTAAGCAGTTATTTAAATACGGTTATTTAATATGTACTTAGTACTTGAGTGAATGGTGAAAATGTCATTTTTGAAGAAAAATGAACAGTATAAACACATAATTCCAATAAAAGTTGAGTGTTTTTCCAGTGATCAATATAAATCAGAAATGCATGCCAACTCATTTAAACAGTTTATGTATGTAAGATAACATTGAAAGCTGCTTTTGTTGTTTCTTGACTCTTTCTGATGAAGATCTAAAACTTAACCATCAAGAGAAAATGCAATATGTGAATCAGAATTTTAATTTCTACCTGAGACCTGGATAGATTTTCTCAGACACTTAGTGGTAGAAAAGATGAGTTCATGAGAATGATTTATACCCATGTTGTACTTTTATCCCTAAAGTATTTTTTCAGCACACCATGAAGAAGTAATTACAAAATTACTACAAGTGACAATCCTAGTAAAAATAGTAATTGGCGTAGACTAACTCTCTCTAGACTCTTGGGATTTGTTAAACAGGATTAGATAAATTGTGATTGTGTTGAGCTGATTTCTTCATGTGATCAGGAGTTTATTCTCATGGGAATTTTACATTTTATGTCATCATTTATTCCAGTCAGATGACAAGAAAAAATAATAACATTATAAAATAATGACATAATTAATGAGCTTTGATACTTTCTATGGGCCTTTCCTGATCTGAATTTTTTTTTCCTCCATGTTTTGCAAAAGAGAAATGAATTTCTTATTATTATCTTACATCCCTCCAACTTCATAAAATTACTTGATTTTTATTTTTACCAGAGTATTGAATATAGTGTGAGATGGACTGAAATTTCTAGCTACAAAGAAGAAAAGGCACACAATGCAGAAATTGATCATTTGTACTTAGAGAAGTCTAGAAAGTTAACAGAATTACAAGGGATGACTTTGGAGCCATATTTCCTTTATTAGGTGAGAAAAAGAAAACAAGACATCTGGCATACATGAAGTCAGAATATCTTGGTTGTCAATTGGTACAATCACATCTTTTCACTGTGTGGGCTTATGTAAGTTTGGTGGAAGAACTTTCTTTTTGCTCCTGATATCACACTGTCCTTAAAGCTGGCTGATACGTAAGGCAATTTTCTTTTTGTTAATTGGCAAATTAATCAGTTGATGATAATGATGGCAATGATGATAAAAATAGTACTAATGATATAAACATTTTTCCACAAAAGAGTATAATAAATATAAAACAAGAATAAAGAAAATAAATCAATTGTAATTCCCCATACTGATGCAAATACTGTTAAACCTGAACTACTCATCTTAGTTTTTCCCTTTTGAATAACATATATAACGTTATTCAAATACAGCTTTACTGTTTTAAAGATGCTTCTCTTTTAAAAATACGAATACATTGATTTTTTATATTTTATACTTAAAGAGGTGTTAGATTACATAAATATTACATCAAAAATATAGGAGATTAGCATATGCTCCCCTCCTCCCCCTACCACACTCTACTATATAGACAACATCCTTCATCAGTTTGGTACATCTTTTACAATTGATGAACACATATTGAAACATTGCTACTAGCTGGTTATGTTTAGTGCTTAAAAATGCACAATCCTAAAACTTTTTGTAGGATTTTAGAATTTTCATTGAGTTTGGAAATGAATGGCTTATTCTTTTAAAATTTGTGTTTTGTCTTTTGCTCCTTGGTAGAATTAACCAAATCTTGATAGTCTTCAGTAATGTTTAATTTGAATCTGATTCCTTACAGTATCAAAAAACATAACCTTTAGCTATTAAAAAAAAAAAGAGGAAAATGAAAAAAGGCCAAGATCACTTTTTTTTTTCAAACTTCGACATTAGCTAGTTGCAATCACTAATCTAAAAATGCAACTCTGGTTTAACAATCCAAGTGATAGAAACCACTTCAGTTATCACTGACATAATACTAATCAAATAAAGATGCTGAACATTTCAAAACTGATGGATGAAAGCTGGAAAAGAAAGCAAAATGTCTTCAATAAATAATTTTTGAATGAAGGAGTGAATATATCATATGGCCCAAAACAAAAAATGCTCATCTTTTCTGTTGCTAACTGAATGAGACAGGGCTAGATAATGAATAAATGTCTTGAAATTGTGTCTCTTTTGGTCAGTTTCTTCTCATTAAATAAATCAGATTCTTCTCTTTTTTATTAAAAGTTCATTTTCAAAACATTTTATTGATGATTGGACTGAAAAGATAAACAATCTACACTCTTCCTCTAAAACTTTCAAAGTTTCTTTTTCCTTTATGGATCTTCAGAATATGGATTTCAAGTAATAAAATACAAGCACACATAGACATAATTTTGGAAACCATTACAGAGAATTCAAGGACTACCAAATGTTCTCTATGGATCTGTTGAGGATTCACAAACCCAGATCAAGCACTCCTACTCAAGGCATTTCAAATTTAATTAACATTTTGGGATCACTGAGAGACATGTGTAAAGTACATTCAATCAGCTTTTAGAAGAAAGAAAACATGACCTCCTGAAATAATTTATTTTTAAATCCTAACAGCTCTTTGAATTTTGAAAATAATTGGTTTCTTCCTTAATGTGGCCTCTGGGAAGACCAGAGTCAAATTGGCAGTCTATCTTTAAGAACTCAGGCTCTTATTGCAGGTATTTTATCTACTAACCTTATCTATCACTTCATCTTAATTCCTTATTTTCCCAATCCTCTTATTTCTTCATCCACTTTTAACAATGTCTTATTTTATCTCTGTATGTTTCCTCATATCCTTCTAAAATAAGTACATGATATAAAGAAAATCATCCTTAAACTCAGGGTGCAGATCTGTTTTAGCATATCTGATTGCAGGGGATTTTAAAATTTGAATTCATTACCAAAATTTTGAAATCCCAACATTCCACATAAAAATTCTATTTCTGACATATCTGGGAAAGTGTAGAGTTCCAATCTTCCTAAACCAGCATGCAAGCAGGATCACAGTCCTCCAGTAGTCATAGTTCTCACATATTAATTTGGCTCATTTATTTATATTACCTGAGAAGTCACTAATGAGTTCTAAACCTTTGAATTCAGTTAACTATTAAGGGCAACTCTTCAAAAAGGGATTAACTTCAGGATTTTGCAACTCCCCAAAAATTATTTTTTCTTATTCATTCTTTGAAATGAGAAATGACAGGTACAATTCATTCTGCATGCTTTCACTGAGCCTCTCTACCCTAGGCCCAGCAACAACAAGCAATTAATGATTGGAGCAGAGGTCTTGGTCCTCGAGGCGGCAAGATGCTGTTACCCTTCAGGTTGTCAGGTACCACCAATGTTCGGTCTGTACCGTCCTTGCACAAAATGTGACGTGTTGAATTGAATTGTGCAAAACTGAACTTACTGCAGAATATTTACTAAATAATCTAAGCTTGATTCCCCTAAATTATACAGTTGTCTAAGCAGCCCTCGTCCTCTTCACAAGTGAAAGGGTGGGAAGGGAAAGCGATGCCTTGGCTCTGTATTAAATCACGAGTAACGCAGCCCCGGGCCAAGCACCACTGTTCGAAGATGCTCTAGTTTCAGGACCCACCGCCAGGTCCCACCCCGTTGACCCATCCTCTGGGAGTCTTTCCCGCTAAAGACAGGTAACGCAGCAAAGCATGGTGGGACAAGGCTCTAGGGCATTTCACCAAATCCATTGAAGGGCACAAATTGCCTTAAAAGAGGCTCATTCTTGGGCAAATTTACTATCTTTGAAGACCCAACAGGCATTCATAGCTCCTTTGTCGAAGTTTTGGTTTTAATTTTCACAAACAGCTGGTCACCTCATTGGCAAACCGCTCCGCAAATGGAGAACACCAGGGACTTTGTGCAGAGGGTCACATTGCCCATGCGTCTGCGTAGCCTCAAACACTCTCCTTAGGCTCTTGCTCGTGAGTATAGTAATTGTAGACTCCTGATATTATGCATTTGTTAAAACATACCTGACCTTCACAACATAGATAGGGCACATTAATGTATGCAAATAAAAATTCATTTTTAATGTATGTAGTGTTCAAAAACTATCTAAGTGTATTACAAATGTATCAAATGGTCTCTCTGAAGGGTATGGGAGAAAAGTTACTGAAATAGTAATATTGGATTGGAGCGGAGTTTGTAAAATGTAGTCAGTGGACACTGTACATAAATACTGTACTCCAGTTGATAAAGTTGTAGCCCAACAAGGTATGCGTTAACAGTATTTTTACTTCTATATATGTACACTGGTATTAAGCAATGAAGTAAATATGTGGCAGATCGGAGAATATGCTTCTCACTGTGATGTGGGATGTTACAGATCAACAAGGGGAGGGTGCTGGACTGCTTTATGTTAATGGTTTAGAGTTAGACCCAAACGTATGAACTGTGAAAGTGAATATAGCTGCAAAAGGATTACATGTAGAAATATTTAAAGGTATGCGTATATATACAGGACAGTGTACAGTGTACACCAATATATTTCCTTACAAACTCCCTGGATAGGGTCCAGTAGCAGAGCACATATAGTGTCCAGAGTTTGGATTTTAACACCATTTTCATATAGGAGTCTTCTTGGAGAAATAGTTGGCTGCAGGACTTTGTCAAGAAATTCACAAAAAGAGACTGGACCATCTTTATTACCAGAAAGTAAGTAGGTGCTAAAACAAAATCTTATTTTATTAGCTAAAATAAAATCTCAACAATGAGGATAATATCAAATAAACACAGGGCACAGCTGAAAGAGTGCTCATGGCCAAAATTGGAACAAACTGAACAGCAAAATAAAATAATATTGTATCACAACCCTAAGTATAAAATAAATGTCATGAATCAATTATGATAAAAGTAAATTATTGATTAAAAATAAGAGCTATATCTCCTATGTGGACAAATTCCAATAATTTCTGCAGGTATTGGTCTCTCAAGGCCATGGAGGAACAATCTCACCCCTCAATGTGGACTTCAGATAGTGGCTTCTTTCCAAACTGTGTATGGAAGTCAGAGTAATTAGGAACATTTTAATGGAGAAACCTCAGAACACTATTGACCATGGTCAATCTCAACAATGATGTCACATTGATATGATGTACCCTGGATATGATGTTATGAAAATGGCACTTTATGTTTGGTGTCTTTCTCCAAATCCCATAAACCCAGTAAAATCATGAGAAAAACATCAGACAAATTCGGACTGAGGGATATTATACAAAATACCAAATCGGCATGCCTCAAAAGTATGCAGGTTACCAGAAAGGAGAGTCTGAGATGCTGTCACTGCCATGAAGGGCCTAAGAATTTATGACAAATAAATGTAATGTGTAATTTTGGGTGGGAGATATTGAGAACAGGGAAAGTGGGTAAGAGGTTCTTGGAAACCCTCTCTACTCTCCTTGCAATTTAACACTGCTCTAAAATACTATTTTATTAAGAAATAAATTAGTGAAATGCAAAAGCTTAGAAACATCTAACTCGATGATTCAATCCAGACAGCATGCCTTGACAAGAATATCACAATTCTGTAACCCTCACATTCTTCCTCCATTAAGTCAGAATGTGAAAAATGATTTTATAGTATATTTTAAAGAATTAAGTAAAATAATGAATAAAAATGCCTGACTTTGTGCCTAGAATAATAATGAATATTTTTATTCATATTGGTTCAACCCCACATAGATTCACTCCCTACACCTCTTTCCCACTTCTTTCCACTGTGTTGTTTCCAGCTTTCATCTTTTCTGCAGGGTTCTGGCAACAGTAATAGTTCACATCAACCCAGAGTGAGCTTTCCACTGGGAAAGCCTTTTCATGAACATGACATTTTATAAACCCCACACTGACCCTCAATACTTCAAACTTAATTATTCATCTTGTGGGTGAAACATAAAGTTCTCTGTTATCTGGCTACTGCCAAATTTGCCAGGCTCATGTAACACTTTTCTTGCCCTGGCTTTCATTGTTCATCAGATGTTAAGAACTATTATTCAAACCTCACCAAACCTTATGGTTATATTGATCCCAAATTTGTGTCCCTGTCATCTCTTAGTGGTGTGCTTCTACCCCCTTCTCCTACTTGAATTATTCCTATTCCTCCTTCTAGCCTCAATAAAATGACCAACCTCCACAAGATGAGTCCAAACTTTTGGATCCACTTCATGAGGATATCAGTGCCACCAGAAGATATTGCATGTATTCATTTATATTTCTCTTGCATGGGATCTCTTTGAGATAAGGAACAATGTCTTACTCATTTCTTTATTCCCAAAATAATATTTAGTGCCTAACATGAAGTATTTAATGAGTAAATGTTTGTTGAATGACTAAAATTTAAAAAAAAGAGTGAATGTGTTTAAATACATGCTTGCAACAATTGTGGACAAAGAAGCAGTGAGAAAAAAAGAAGCTGCTAAGAGAGGGAAGTTCCATGAGAGAGAACTAATTCCAGAGGAGAAAGATTGTAGAATGAAGATAGTTTGTTGTGTTTGTTATCTCCCTCCACAATCAGGCTTTTTAAGAAGGCAAGACTTTGTATTTTAAGCTTCTTTGCGTGCATAACCTGTTGATGTCCCAAATACATTCCCGCAGCAACTGTGAGGATTTTGTGACTCACCAGAAATTATCAAGGCAGGGTCTGACAAATGCATAATCTTACTTGGATGAGGAATGAAGTTGGAAGCTTTGTTTTCAGGAAGAGAAGGGAAATGGAATCACTCACGAGGTCTCTAGTAGACACAATTGTGTTTTCTTCTGACCAGAGTTTAGTAAAGTAGACATGAGAGAGTGTAACGGAAACATTTAAAGTTTCATTCCCTTTAGGGATTTCACTCCCGTAAATTGCATTAATGAAGTATTCTTTTGTCTCTTTACTCCATGAGATATTTAGTTCTCTGGAGGAAAGCAAGAAAAGCACACTGCAAACTTGTGCATGTTTTGACCATTGGGAGAAACCTATGGAGCTCCATAATCATTTCTTATTCCAGTGGATTCCTTCCTCCCAGGAGGAGGTCATCTGTCTTTAGATGTGAACTCTAATATTGCAAGGTTTCCCAAAATGATTGCCCTATCTCTTTATGGAAAGAGATTCTGGGTACACTAAAATATCTTCTGTCACTGATCTGTCTCCTCTGGAGTTGGCTCTCATACATCGGGCTGCCCTCGCTCAAGAGAATTTCCTCTTGTTTCACTGCTTCTCCTTTCTCTCCCATAGTTTGCAACATCTGTTCAACTCACAAAACCATTGGCTTTCTCAGTCATTCAACAAACATTTATCTGTATGAACTATGTTCTGGAGATGAAGAAAATTTAACATGTTCTGCTTCCTTTCAAACTGTTCACTGTGTAAACATGCCAAGAGTCATGAAAATAAATAAACGCAACACCTGAAAGTGTACTGCAGTCCTGGTGAATTGTAATTCCATATGAATTAGGATTGGCTTTTCTTTTCCTGCTAAAAACTCTCCTGGGATGTTGATAGGGATTAGGTTGAACCTCTAGATCACTTTGCGTTCTAGTGGCATCTTAAGAATATTAATTCTTCCCATCCATGAATAAGGATGTCTTCCCATTTACTTAAGTCTTCTCTAATTACTTGCAACTGTATTTTGTAATTTTCAGTATACAAGTCATTCACTTTTTCATTTAAAATTAATCCTAAATATTTTATTCCATTAGATGCTGTTGTGAATGATTTTTTAATCTTTCCAGTTGGAATATTCTTTTATAGTTTATAAAACTAACTGATTTTTGCATGTTAATCTCATAGCTTGCATTTGGCTGGATTCATTTAGGAGCTCTAGAAGTTTTCTTGTGGAAGATTTGGTATTCTCTAGAGGATCATGCCATCACTGAATACAGATAGTTTTATTTCTTCTTTTCTAATTTGTAAGCCTTTCATTTAGTTTTATTGCCTAATTCCCTTGTCAAGGACCTCGAATACAATACTTTATAGCAATATTGAAGGCAGCCATTCTTGTATTGTTACAGACCTCAGAGTGAAGGGTTTCCATCTTTCAGCATTGAGTGTATGATTAGTTGTGTTTTTATCTATATTACCTTTATCATTTTGAGGAAGTTACCTTCTATTCTTATTTTTCTGAGCATTTTTATTGTGAAAGGGAGTTGGAATCTGTCAAATGTATTTTCTGCATCAATGAAGGTTTTCTTCTGATTTCCACCTTCATTCTGTTAATATGGTGTATCCTATTCATTTATTTCTTGTGTTCAATGCCCTTGAAACCTCAGATAAATCCATCTTGGTCATGGTGGATAATCCTTATAATCTGTTGTATTTGATAAGCTAATTTTATGTTGAGGGTTTTTGCAACAATATTGGTAAGGGAAATTGGTCTTTTGTTTTCTCTCCTTTTTAGGTCTTGTGCAACATTGCAATCACGATAACTTTATTCTAATAGAATGAATTAAGAAGAGATCCTGAGTCTTCAATTTGAAAGAATTTGAGAGGTGTTGGAATTAATTATTCTTTGAATTTTTAATAGAATAAACAATGGATGATGTCTGGTCCTGAACGTCTCTTTGTTTGGGAGGTTTTGATGACTGATTGAAACTCTTAACTTATTTTTAGGTAAATTGTGTGTTTTGAGGAATTTGTCAATTTCTTGTAGATTATATAAATACTTGGCATACAATTGTTCAGAGAATTAATTTATAATCCTTTTAATATCTGCAATACCTAGCAATTCCCCAATTTCATTTTGGATTTTCATAATTTGGATATTCTCTTTTGCTTTATTTTTCAATCTAACTAAATGTTTGTAATTTTATTGATTTTTTCCCACAAGAACCATCTTTTAGTTTCATTGTTTTTCTCAATTGTTTTTCTGTTCTCTATTTCATTTACTCCCCCCTCTTAATCTTTATTATTTGCTTCCTTCTACTAGTTTTAGGTTCAGTTTGCACTTCTTTTCCTAGTTCTCCCAGATCTGCAGATATGCTATTGATTTGCGGTTTTTCCTCTTTTTCAATATAGGCACCCATATCTATAAATATCCCTATATCTTTGAAAACCATCCCTAATCTGGCCTGACATGAGGAATTAATTTAGTCACAAAGTAAATAATAATAGGGACCTTATTGTGTAAAGGAGTTCAAATGCAGCTGCAATTCTGGCAGACTGCCCACAAAGAAGAGCTTGAGATTCTATATCAGTGAATTGGGTCCATATGAAGACAAAGTCCAAACCTCTCCTAAGTGGAAACTCTGGTAAGAGATTCCTGGTTAAAAATGGCATTTTTGGAATTAAAACTGCATTCTAAAGGTTAATGTTGTATAAACACACTAACAAAAAATTGGCATCAAAATACACACTTGCCCTGACCCTAGTGCTACATGGTGGGAAAGCCCTCTCAATAATGAGCCAGTGTTCACTCTCAAACCATAGCACCTATGTGGCCTTAAAAGCTCTAGGTGGAAAATTTTAAAGTAAATTGTTCTGGCTCGCTAATGGCAAAATGAAATCAAATGTAAATCCTCTTTCTTCCACCTAGTCCTCCAAGAATTCTCACTAATGTGGGCCCAAAAAGTTAAACAGAACACAATTTTTAAAATTACCACAGACATTAAGGAAATAAGGTACCATCACTAAAAGCTAAAAGAAAAGCAGACAGTGGTAACACATCTTTAACCGTTACAGATTTTGAAATTATTTAGACACAGATCAGGAAACCACTCTTTTTTACGAGTTTTAGAAAATTAAAAATAATTTTGTAAATATGTACAATGGCATAAACGTATTTCAATAATGTATCAAATAGTAACTCTAAGATTGAAATGTACAATGATGAAAATTTAAATGTCCATGTAGTGGAACAGAGATAAATTTAGCTACAATGGAAACAAAAGCCCTCCCTCTATCCTGAAACAGATATAAAATAAAACAAAATTATTTCTGTGAACTTGCCCTACATCTGGCTTTTTTCTGTGTCCCTGAAATTATTGCCAGTAAAGCTTTCCATCCAATGGTATTTCATTCCTACACCACCAAATAAATTTTCTGGTTCATTCTAGTGACATTCTAGTTCCACTGGCTTTTTCCTCATTGGTAATAGATAAATACAAAATTTGTGCATTCTGGAAACACAAGGAGATAAAACAAATATGTACCCATAGTTTGGATGATGTATCTATGGGCTATTTGGGTGCTTCCAATTCTTCTGTGAAGGGTGATCTGGAAGTGAGGGGAACATAGAGTGTTGAGATTGGTAGAAGACACTAGGAGATGAAATCCCAGACCTTCTCATGCAATAATAATATTCTATCTGTGTGCGTCCCTTGTGACCTCAAGTCTTGGCAGTGGAAAATGGAGTCTTTGCTTCTGTATTTGACATGCACACTTTGACACTGGCTACATTATTATGGTATGTTATAACAGGTAAGGGCTCTGTTTCTCTTTTCCTCTGTGTCTTAGTTTAAATGGTGTTCCCTGGCCCTGCATGTATTTATTCTGACTTCCCCCACTCTTTACAAATATTCTTCCATCGAAAGTGTTCATCTTTTCCAAATTTTGCATGGTTGAGCACCAGTAAATCATTATTGAAATTACATGATACCATACAATAGGACAGAACAGCATTCACTCAGAATGAGTCTTCTCCTCTTTCTATATAACATACATTTTAAGTTTTGAAGGCAGCAATCAAGTGTGCCATTTCTCTAGGAAAAATGATAGTATTTCCCTCTGTAACCCAATGTGTATCCTTCCTTCAATTCACAGGCGTGACTTTAGTTGAAATCCTTTCAAGTATTCCCATTAAAGACAACCCAAAACTTCACTTAAGTTTCAAAGATAGAAGACTTTGGATGACTTTTCATTCAGTCTTTTATAGATTTTTCAAGAATAAAATTAATTTTCCATGAGAACATATTTATACGCTCAGTTCAGCATGAATAATTTTTGTTACCACATATGTTGTGATTTGAAGAAAATTAAAATTTCACTGATTAAGTCTAGGAACATTTTTTATGAGATTAAAATTAGGAGGAGGATGAATGTGGACGTAACTAGAAGTCTAGGAGTATATGGCAAAGTTGAAACGTTCTCCAACACTCACTGGTAACATGCTCTACAAAACACCTTTTCTTAAGAACCATTGTACCAACTAAGTATATTGGAAAGGAAATAGGAAAAGATTTTGGGAATTTTGAAAAAGATACAATATTCCTTTCTCCAAAAATACACTGAAAATATAAATACCTTTGGCATCCACCATTGAGTCTACATGATATGATGTGAACTGGGTTGGTGGAATGGATCTTGGCAGCCAATTCTCCCTTCTTCTGGTTTCCACTTGTGTACTCCATGGGATGGTGAACTAGCAGGTACACTGCCTACTTAATCAACATTTATGGATAGGGCTTCCTACTACCTGGAATGCAGGAGACGCACCATATTTTGGAACCAAGTATTCCAGTGGATTCTTCTTCATTATACATTGTTCCTGATGATAGCAGAAGTATCACCTTGGTTTTGCCTGCTTTTCAGTGTTTTCTACTTCCATTTATTTGAAAGGAATACCTGTAGCTTCTTCAACAATGTTGAGAGTAAATGCTTAATCGGTTTCTTCTAAACATTCTTAAACAGATTTTTTTCAAAAAGAGATTTCTTCTTAAAGAAAATAAACCATATAGGTAATCTACTTCATATAAGAACTGATTGCAAAAGCACAGGTATTCCAGAAGAGGAATCTAAGAATTGATATATCAACTTGTCTGGAGTGAGGAAAACTATGACACTATTTCCATTAGATAAATGTATACCACTACTGTATGTATACCATTGCAAATCTGATTCATAATATAGTGTTTGAAATAATTGCTTAAGATTGTGCCTAGGGATTATTTTGGCAAACTGACTGGTTTAACTGATGAGCAATATTGTTGGTAAACACAATTCAGAGAATGTGGAGTGAGGTGATTATTTACTTGCACTGGAGAGATTTCCAAAAGAAAATGACAAGATGAAGATGATGGCAAAATCAAAAACCAAAAATTTTCAAGGACAGCATGAATCAAAACTATTTTCTATGAAACTGCATTTTTTTGTGTGGATATGACTCAAAAACAGAGTCTAATCCTATGGGTTAATGCATTACAGAATAAGATGAATTCATGGTTTCCCAGAGACAGTGACATGAATAAAAGGAAATGCCCAAATGTTTTTAATCAAAATTAGACAGTATGAGAGCAATTACTAATTCCAAAATGCCAGTCTTATTTGCCAATCAAAGTTAGGGTTCTGGAGTCAGGTGATGAACAAAGCTTTCGCCTTAGTCTACCTCACAAAGAACACAGATGGCCTACATAAAAACCTTAATATTATTTCTTAATATTTGGAAATAAAAATTGAACAAGACATAATTCACAATTAGTATAATATCCACATTGCTATTTATGCTCTGTAAATACAGACTGTTATTGTAGGAAATGCCAAGTAAAATTTTCTGAAATGCTACTCACTCTCAACCTAATTTTTAAAGAGCAACATTACATTGCTGGAGGAACCACAGAATGGTGAGACCATCAACACTGGAAGGATCAGAGGTTTATAATGTTTATTACATTCTCACCTATCTTATATTGGGGACAGTGCAGGAAATAATCATATATCAGAGATGGAATCATGTGTATTACTGTAAATTTAATCAGATGGTGCAGTGCAGGAGGTATCTTCTTTCTGGAGACAATTTACAAAAACCCTGGCAACGGGGACACAGCCATTGATAAGACAAATGATTTTTCATCAAAAGAAATATAAGAATGTAAGAAAAAGGCAGTTGCTTTCATTTGGCAGGGAATGAAGTACACCTTCATACCTCTAGAACCTCTTATAATTTATATATGCCCAATATCCTGTATTAACCATTATGCTGAAAATTCCGAGAGTTAATTCTGTAAACTTTGAAACCAGGGAGTACAATCAGGGAAGTCAAATGAGAAAAAGAAAAGAAAAAAATGTATTTTTTATGTATAAAAATTAAAAAAGAGAATTCTGGAAATTAGGCAAATTGTAGAAAACTGTAAGATAAACTGATAGAAGCATCTAATTCATCTTCCAGAATTTGACTTCTGTTAATCATGAACAAATTTCTAACTTTTAAACAAAGGATCCTTTAATAGAGATAATGTTTCTCAGCTGGAGAGCTTTTATTTTAATGTATGCATTATGTTTCTAAGACTGTAAATAAAGGGGTTCAACATGGGAGTGACCAATGTGTATAGCAGTGTATCCATTGCACTTGCCCTTGAGTTGTGTGTAGCAGAGGAACTAAGATACACTTCAAGACATGTACACCATTAACAAGGACACTACTGAGATGTGAGACCCAGAAATTGGAAATGCTTTATAATTGCCCTCAGTTATTGACATTCTCAAAATGGAGGAGAAACTCTTAGAGTAAGAGAAAAGGATCCCTTTGACTGAAATATCACTCACAAGCCCAGTTTCAAAATATATCACTAGGTCTTTGAGTAAAGTATCAGAATGAGCAAGTGGACTACCTGATTGACTTCACAGAAAAAGTGAGGAATTTCCAATTTTGTAAAAAAATCAATGCAAAATGATTAATCCATGTAAAAGATAGTCCAGAACTCTCAATAACTAGGATGCCAGCAGGAGAAAGCCACAGAACCAGGGGTTCATGATGACTGTGTAATGCAGGGGGTGACAGATGGCCATGAAGCAGTCATAGGCCATCAAAGTTAAGAGGAAAGTGTCTAGTCCTGCAAAAAGCATGGAAAAATATATCTGTCTGAGTCTCTCTTACTATGTTATGGTTTTGCTCTCTGTCTGGATGTTCAGCAGCATCTTTGGAACAGTGGTGGAGGTGAAACAGATATGTGTAACAAAAGTTGGAGGGGAAGAAGTACATGGGCATGTGGAGGTGGAAGTCAGTGACGATGGCCAGGATGATGAGCAGTTTCCCCATAAAGATGACTAAGTACATGGACAGGAACAGACCAAAGAGGAGGGCCTGCACTTCAACACCTTCTGAGAATCAAAGGAGGATAAATTCTGAAATATGTGTTTGGTTTCCCGGTTCAATGTAGCTGATAAAACTGCTAGAAATGAGGCAAAAAACAATACAAAATTAGCCAAAAGCAGTGATTTAAAAAACAACAGTAATTAAATGGTTTGTATTTTAAACACATGCAATTAATTAATAATACATAATTAAGTTGTATATACTATCTATCTATTCACATTTGTATGTAAATATCAGGGAAATCCAAATGTTCCATCTTACATTAGATGCTGTCACTAGGCCTTGTATGGAGGTTTGAAACTGTAAAACACCAAAAAGCATGCTGTTAAAGCTAATCCATTCCTCGGTGTGTGGACCCATTGTAAGTAGGATCTTGTGGTGAGGCCACTTTTCTTAAGGTGTGACCCACCTCATATGGAGTGGGTCTTACTGGAGCCATTGTTAAGAGAATAAAATTCAGGCAAAGAGAGATTAAAGCCACAGAAACAAGAAGCTGGGAACAATGAAACCCAGGAGAGAAGTGAGAGACCAGCAATCACTACCATATACCTTGCCATGTGATGGAGGGCCCAAGAATCACCAACATCCAGTTTTCAGGAAGAAACCATTACCTTGATACTGCCTTAAATTGGACATTTTTTCTCAGCCTCAAAACAGTAAGCTAATAAATTCCCATTGTTAGAAGCAAACCCATTTTATGGTGTCTTCTTTCAGCAGTTTAGGCAACTAAAACACAATAATTGCTCCAAATCCCAAAACAATTCCCCAAAGCAACATTTTCCACTACAAATTCTCTGCACCTTTCATTTTTTCATTCAACAGATATTTTTAGTAAAGATTTTGTGCCAACTAGGATTGAAGTCCCTGTCAAAAAGAATTGAAGTTAATTTTTAAATTTTTATTCCTAATAAATTTTATGATAGAATATATGAATAAGGGGCAATAAAATATCAACAAATAAATAAATGATATTCCATGTGATAATTATTATTATATAAGCAAAAATGATGCAAGTGAATGAAGTTAGAGAGTTAAGTGAAACTCTTCTATAGTCACTGCTGGTAAGGAGCTTTGAGCCAAAAATATGAAGGCAAAGGGAATGTGGGTCAAACAGGTATCCATGAGAAGAGCAATTGGACAGAGAAATAACAAGTTCAAAGGCTGCAGGACATCCCTGGCAGAGTGAGAGAAGAGCAAGGAGAAAAGTGAAATTGAGGTGGGAAAAACAATTAAAAGAGTGGTTGGAGGTAAGACAAAAAGCCCAGAGCATTTTGGTGCTGAGTAAAGCTCCTAAAATATGGCATCACACAGTTCACTTGCTTTTCATTATATCTGTATATTATAGAAGGCATTATGCATATAATAATATATAGTAAACACTGTATATAAATGATACATAATTCATCCCTCAGTAAACTCCCTCAGCATCCATTTAATCTCAAATCCAATCTGTATTTTGGATTGCAGAAGTCAGCTTCACCTTCAGATATCTGCACAACCTGTGCCCTCATCTTTGAAAATTTCTTCTACTCCCTCAGGCACACATACAAGCCATGACTGTAGCACTTTGTACTCTTAAACAATGAGCCAATCAGTTTCACTGTCTCCTGAGAATTGAGATTTATAATTCAGGGATTCCTGTGATGGAAGTCATGGTTATAGGGATGTCAAAGGCCAGTTAACGCTAAGGCTTGGATTTGGTGTGGTGATTTTATGCCATGTGCATCAAGACAGAGAGAAAGCCAATCTCACAAGAGAAAGAGGAATGCAGTTGAGCTGGAGGGAAGAAAGGAGATAAAATAATGTGTAGAATTAGGCAATAGAGTAATGGAAAATCAACCCAGACAGTGGATACTGGCAACATTACAGCTTCTTGTTATAATCCATACAATGCCCAGAAAAATGGTATATAAAATACCCAACTATGTAAATATTTTCAATCTTTATGACCCAAAAGTATTCATACCCTCACACTGTCAAGATAACTTTCATAAGTATACAGCAATAAAATATAAATAAAAAATACAAAAGTTGACAGGAAATGAAGAAAAAATTTACAATGATTTATTTCAAATTCCAAAATGTTTTGGAATGTGACAGACATTATATATATATATATATATATATTAGCAAAATGTTAGTGAATACTGCCAAATAATTAAGGAAGAAATATTACCAATTCTCCATAATCTCTTCCAGAAATAGAAGCAGAGGAATCATTTACTAACTCATTCTATGAGGTTGACATTACCCTATTAGAAAAACCAGATAAAGACATTACAGGGAAAGAAATTTGCAGAACACTATCTCTCAGAAGTAGATGTGAAAATCCTCAACAAATTATTAACTAATTCATTCCAATAATGTTTTAAAAGAGTTATACTCCACAACCAAGTGAAATACTAGCACACCCTCTACTATCATTATATACTTGTTATAGTTCATGACAGAACATTCTCATATTTGTTCTGTCAACAACAGTCCATCATTCATCACTGGATTCACTCTGTTATACAGTCCTCTGCTTTGTACAATCCACCCAATGTGTATACAGAGTGGCTCTTGGTTTCATCACAGAATTGTGATGTCATCACCTCAGTCAATATTAGAACATTTTCATTACTCCAAAAGGAAAAATTCCATACCCACTTATACTCCCCTATTTATGTCCCCTAAAGATGATATATATTCTTTTCCATTGATGCAAAAATATTGCAATATTACTGTTAACTATTGTCCATGAGTTAACTTAGTTGTAACTTATGATAAGAATACCCTGGGACTCTTCTGGGAAGTCATTGATTTTATGATCCACTTCACCAGGATTGCAGAGCCACCTAAAGATATTGGATTTGTTTATTTCCATGTCTCTTGCCCTGTTAAACTGTGAGTCCCTTGAGAGAAGGATCAATGTCTTATCATTTGCTCATCCCCAGAACATAATTTTGTAAAGTAATTTATTAATTCCTAAATAAATGTTTGTTCAATGACTTAAAGGACAAATGGTGCAAGGAGATTCAACATATATTGCCATGCCTGAGAGCCAACACTAGGGGATACAGATGGGAGAATGAATATAGTTTAGTGTACCCAGAATCTCCCTTTGGAATTAGGGACTTCCGCTTGGTAAAACTTTATGCCATTAAACTTCCTTAACTTTCTTTCCATGTTGGTGACCCTAAAGTCACCACCGATAACAGAGGTCACTCACACCATACCTCATCCCCCAGAACTTGAGAATTTTCTGTGATTCACCCATTTATTATCAGGGAAGCATCTCAACTTCAGTGATCCAGTTTCTTCCTAGTGTAATGAATGATGTTGGAAGCTCTTTCCCCAGAAAAGGCAAGGTGATGGAGGGGTCATGAGCCCTCAAGAAGATGAAATTTTGTTTTCTCATCACTGAGAATATTAGTGCAAATTTGAGATGGTGTAAGTGCAACATTTACAGTTTCTGCCAATTTAGGGTCTAGATTCTCATAAGCCTCATTAATGAATTATTCTTACATCTCTCAACAGCCTCCCCTCCCCTCCTAGTTTTCTGAAACTAGGAGAGAAAAATCAGAATGCAAATTAGTGCAAATTTTGACTCATGGCAGAATGTTTTGGAGCTCCATTTTCATGTATTATCCCATTGGACTTTTTCTTCCTAGGAGGAGGTAAACTCTTTTTGGTTTTGGTGTCCAGATTCAGTTATTCTGTAATAATTTCTGTGACCATCTCTAGGGTACATTTCCTTCTTTAAAAAACATAGTTGGTGTATTAGTCAGCCAAAGGGGTGCTAATGTGAAATACCAAAAATGTGTTGGTCTTTATAAAGGGTATTTATTTGGGGTAGAAGTCCACAGTTACCAGGCCATAAAGCACAAGTTTTCTTCCCTCACCAAAGTCCATTGTCACGTGTTGGAGCAAGACAGCTGCCGACATTTGCCCAGGGTTCAGGCTTCTTGAGTTC
>JAQZBX010032837.1:0-15914 GCA_029593785.1 Cabassous unicinctus | reverse complement strand
TTTGTGAAATGCACTAAGTGAATCAAATATATACAGTTGTTAGGGAAGTATGAAAATGATGGGTTTTAGATGATGAAACATTAATATAAATTTTATTGAGCTGCATAAGGCTTATGGTTTTGAAAAATATTTTAATCATAATTGGTGAAAAGCATATTCTCTGTATAACCCACTCCTGTGAACATTTATTTTAGTGTTTGGTTAATAGGAAATATTCCTTCAAATGAAAGGAGGAGTTTCACTGTCTTGTTTCTTTATTTTATTGTTAAAATGACAAGCAGAATACTATGAAGTATCTGTTATCACCTTTTATTCTCCTGGTTCTTTGATGTTTGGAAAAGTATTAAGCTTGTTTATAGTTATCAAAATCCTAACTGCAATATATTTTTCTCTACTCTACCTGTTGATAACGTAAAGTATTTGCCAAAGAGCCATAGTCAAAACCATCCAACTTTCTGCTGGACTGTTGGCATTAGCCTAGTAAATATTGATTTTTTTTCACTTATGGGAACATACCAGCTTGTTGGTTCTGAGTGGAAAATAAAATATTGAGCAGGAGTGTGTTCAATAGAAAATAAAAGGGGGAGATTCCATAAGGCCAAAACACTAATCTTAATCCTAAATGAAATCTGTCCTAAAAATGCCAAATATTATACCGAATCCCCCAAAATTGAAAGGACAGCAGAGGAAGGGATAGGTGCAAAATAGCACAAAGATTCAAAATAGACCCCAAAACATGGAGAAAGCTAAGTAAGTTGTGTTTAGTGAAAAGTTATAACAGCTTTCTATATTAACTAGGGATATATAACTTCAGCAAATATTTACTCTCCATATATAATATCAGTTGTTGCCATTCTCCCACTTCTCTAAAGTATTTTCTTAAAAATAGCGCTTGAAGTACTATATTAGTTTCTCAGCTGCTTAAGTAAGCACCATACAATGGGTTGGCTTAAACGATGGAAATTTATTCATTCACAGTTTTGAGGCTAGGAAAAGTCCAAAATTGAGGCATCAACAAGGTGATGCTTTCTCCCTGAAAACTGTGTCATTCTGGGGCTGGCTGCTGGTGATCTTTGGGATTCCTTGGCTTTTCTGTCACATGAGATATCCTCTTTTTTCTCTTTAGGGTTCTGTTTACTTCTGGCTTCTTGCTTTTCCTGTGGTTGCTTCTCCTGTGTCCAATTTCCTTCGCATATAAGGACTTCAGCCATATTAGATTAAGGTTCACTCTCATTCAATTTGAGCACAACTAAATTAATAACATCATCAAAGGTCCTATGTACAAATGGGCTAACAGCCACAGAAGCAGGATTTTGGACCTGAACATGCCTTTTGAAGGGGACATGGCTCAATCTCCAACAAGGAGCATGCAACTATTCCAAATTATCATCCAATGAATTACAGCTGCCATCTTTTAAATATTCACATGGTAAAATAAGCAACATAATTATTGCAATGGTAATATTAATGATGAGAATTAGTACTGGAACTCATTTAGTAAATTAATTTTCTATCCCAACTGATGCCAGTGCAAAACCCAGATTTAACAGAATATTAAGGGGTAGACAAAAATCTTTTCAAAGGAATCTCTTGTCTTGTTGCAAATAAAAAGAGGTTTAAAATTCTTTGTGTGTTCAAAAGTCAATTATTGCCAATTTCATGGTCTCCAATATGGCATTTTCATTTAGCTCAACCAACTTAATTTTACCTGCCAAAAGCCCATGAAATGGCCACTTTCCATCTGGTTAATGTTCCACAATGAAATTAGAACTGTTGGAAAATAATGGGAATCAGTAGACATATGTATATTGTGACTGAAATGTGAAAATTCATCAGTGAAATCTGGTGTAAATTACTTTTTTTAAGGACCAGTGCTAACTCTTTTAGGTCCATAAAGATTGAATTTCTATGTTATACCTTATGCAATTTCCTACCTACAGGTAGAAGTAAATTTCAACCATTCTAGAGAAATAAGAGCCCCCATGTTGCCAAACAGTGGTTCTTTAGTATTTTTGGTGAAAGTCATGTATCCCTTGGAAGATCTAAAAAGAAACAAATAAACAAAAAAACTATGGGAGCTCAACCCAGAAGAAAGATGCTAATGCAAAGAAAAGTAACAAAAAGTTTAGCAATTTAAAAAAAAATATTATTTCAAATAGATTTTTGAAAAAGGCATTTTACAGAGTCCCTTAAAATGCATTTAACATCTCTCAAAAGGAAACTTTTTTGTCTAACATATAAATTCAAATAATTTCCCATAGGTTCATTTACCTCACTCTATTTATATTTCAGGCCTTTTCCCCTTTGAAGATTTAAATTAATTTGTCATATAATTTTTCGAGTACTCTGTTGTGTGGGTCACAAAGGAAATATCAAGCTATGAAAATAGTTTTCCTTGTCCAATGTTCCAAGAAAAAACATATGTATATATTGTATAATCAAATGTTTATATGTGCCCACATGCACACTTAGATGTAACTCAGAGAAGGTGAGCTGTCATATACACAGGTATTTAGGTAAGGTAAAAACCTGAAGAGAAAAAAAGAATAGTCTCAACACATGAATTTTTAACTTATGAAATATAATATATATGGGTATGCTAGCTGATTGCCCCTACCTCCTTTTTTAAAAAAATGAACAAAACTCTTTCCTTTGAATCATTAAAAAGGTTATCATTTTATCAAATGTTCTTAATTGAAGTTAAATGATCTCTCAGGGCAGAAAGAACTCTCTAAGACTCACAGTAGAGGAAACATTGAGCAGAGGAGAACTAGGTGAGAAAGGGATGGCCCTTGGCAAAATTAAGTTGCATGGAAATTATTACTCTTCCTAAAACAGGAAATGACCTCTCAGAAGATGCTTCTGAAGATTTCAATTTGGTTTTCATTTAATTGCTTGATTTGATCCTAACCTCAGTGACTGTTTCCTGAATGCCTCTGTAGTATTTTACTTTCTAACTGTATTGCAGGTATTTTCAACCAAATCCTTTCCTTTCCTCTTCCAAGCACTGGTATCACATGGTGACAGCTCTGAGGAAGTCTTTTCAGACTCAGTGCTCCGGGAAGCCATAAGCTGGGCCACACTGCCAGCTGCTCAGAAGAGCACTCACTGGCTGTAGACCACCAACATCATTCCTCCTGATTCACAGCAGAAGGAACTTATTTCCAAGCCTGTTCAAAACATCTTATCCATCTATTTTGCCCCAAGCAGACTCACTTTTAGAAATGCTTTTGGTTAGCTTTGATTGACAGAAAGGCTTTGGGAGCCTTTGAAATCTTATTTTAGAAAGAATTGAAATATTATCTCTATGAGTTTCTTCAATTTCGGTTTGGAGACAGAAGGTTCTATGTCAAAGCACTCCTAGATACCTGCACTCGTAACTGAGGATGCTATGGCAGATTTACAACTTGTGAGCTATTTGAGGTTTGCAAGTTAAGACTTGATGGAGAGAGGGACATAGAGAAGAGGCTGTAATACGGACAAGGCATCTATAAATTTTTTTTTGAAAATAAGAATATCCTCTAGATCTGTCATAGTTAATACAATAATAGAGTAATACAAATGAAGACTTAAATTGATGAGGCACATGTGTAAATTGATAAACGAAGTTTGATGCATCATAACATTGAAATTTATCTAAATTCAATATTGTTAAACATTCTTAAAGATCAAATGAATTATACATGAAGTATATGGATTATTTGTCCCAGGCAAACAATGGTGACATTTCTGTCTGTCACTTAGTATGACAAGGTTAGCATGTTTTATTCAAAACTTTTAAACAGTAAAATGATTTGTATGCATTACTCTTTCTTTGGACTGTCAGGGAAAGCAGAAAGCAACACAGTTATTCTGTGACATTGAGTCAGCATGTGCATTAAAAAAATGACAACAGAATTGCCTCCTACATCTATAAAGCTCATAGTTTGGTTTTCTAATCATCTGGCAGAAAAACAATAAAACAATAAAGACAGAAATATTTCCCCTTCCACCCCCAAAAGAAACATGCCATTGTATGTGTGTATGTGTTATATAATGAATAAAGAATATTCAGGTGTGGGAACAGATCCCTGAAAATAGTGTGCTTTAGGTTTTAAGGAAATTTGATGACAGAATGTTTACTTTTAAAAATAAATAAGAAAAAAATCAGACTATTTTGTCCCATTTATAAGCTACTTTGGAATGGGACAGTAATTAATGAGATCTTTGAATTTAGAACTCTGTATGCTTATAGGATGGGCCTATAGAAAGAGATGAATAACAGTAGAAAGCAATGCTCAACTCTTGGTTTGCCCACAGTTTCTGTTATAGCTGTACAAAACTGAAAGGTGTCAAAGTTAAGTCCTGATATAGTGAGTCATGAAGAAGAGGCAATTCCTGAGGGAGCGCTCAGATTCCTCCTTACCCCTGACTGGCCACTTCCATTTCCATCCTGAACAGCAGAGGAACACTGCTCTTCTCTCTTGCTATGCTCATCTTCCTCCTCTCTTGAGGTTCTAGGCTCTGGAATTTGGAGCATAAGTGAGTTTGGGGAAGCTCTAGAGGGTTGAAATAAGGTAGAACCTAGTGATTTAGGTGCATTATTAACACCCAGGGAATGAGAGTACCTATGACTTTTATTCAGCCCTTTCCAATCACAGGTGACTTAGGGACCTTGCTGTAGCAGCCATTCTACAAAAACATTCCAGGGAAGCGGATATGGCTCAAGTGGTTGGGCTCCCGTTTACCATATGGGAGGCCCCGGGTTCGATTCCCAGGGCCTTCTGGTGAAGGCAGCTGGCCCGTGCTGCGCGGTGAGCTGACGCGGGCGCAGCAAGATAATGCAACAAAGGGAGACAAGCAGACACAGAAAAATGCACAGCAAATGGACACAGCCAGCATAAGCAGCAAGGGGGGATAAATAAATAAAATAAATCTTAAAAAAAAAAACAAACATTGCAGGGATACTTTCTGAGAATATGCTATTATGAACCAGTGTTGTGTTGGAGATACAATGATGACTAAGACAAGCTCCTGCCTTTGAAGTGTTTATAATGGAGGAATAAAGAACCACTAACAGGCAAGACAGTGGTGTTGTAGGTGTTATTTTGACTAATTGCACAGGGTGAGGGGTTTAGGGAGGAAGGGGTCCACAAACAAAGGAAGACAGCAAACCAAGCCTTAATGTTTCTGCTCCTTTACCGTATGCTTTGGGGTGTTAACTACAGAAAAGGATATTTTATTTCAGTGCATTCAGTGATGTGTTTACAACAGCTTCAAAAATCACTATAATTCCATGTCTCATGCATGCATTTTGTGAGCTTCTTGCATACTGGCCTATCACCTGGAGAAAACTGAGCTCTTTCGCGTGTGTATTGACCTTTTCTGAATATTATGGCAACTGATGGCTATCATTCATTATAACCTGTCTGAGGCAAAAGATTGGAGTATGCATTTTTTCCTGGAATTATTTAATAGAGAAGTCTTAATGAAAGAAAGAAGAAATTTGACTGTATACTCATTGCATTGAACCTGTGACCCACTGTTGTTAACAATTACCATTCTAGCTATGTGGTAGGTAATTAGTGGTTGCACTGATAATTATTACTATTTCACTTTAGTTATGCACAAAAACTATTCAACCTGTGCTAAATCCTTTATCTGAAACTCCCCCTCCTCCCTCCAGGATTTTTGGCATCAATCCCAATGGTTAGGGAGAATAAAAGAAATGTATAGTTTTCAGAGAGTTTTATCCTGACTCGTGCAAATTTATAGAGAGAGTTTGGAATCAAATTATAGTGACCCATTGCCTAAAAAGGAGTTACAGTTGCCACTAAAGTTTTGGGATGCTCTGCAGCCTTGCTGAGCTGTCATTTTAAGAAATGCTGTCTCCCGAGAGGAAAATGTTTCCAGAAATACTCTGACCTTTCCATTTTTTTAGCATAAAAGTGAGGTGATATAAGAGGAGCCATCTTCCAAGTAAACGCGGTAAGCCTTTAGTTTGAAATATTCATCATGTTTCCGTTGTGAATAGCCAAACCACTGCTAAAATTCAGAGTTTGCTGGTCTATTCAGCTTATTCATTTCATGCAAATCCCAATGTGCATAAAATGAACAAAAGACTTCCGTTCTATTCGTATGCATTGTTAGTTTTCTATTCCATTTTTATTATCCAAACTTGTTTTTCTCTTTTTCAGTACTAGTGCTTTATTCATTCTTTCAACAAATATTTGTTGCATCCCTAGGCATGGGCAGGCACCAGAATGAATGAGATTGTCCCAGCATGGTAGTCAGCATGGCCCACAGGTTTCTTTCTTTATGCCTTTTTTAGATGCGCTATTAGAGGATGCTTGGAGATTTTTTAAGACAACACATATGAACAGGGGAAAGAATGATCTGCTCAGATGCTTGTATCTGCTATGGGCATGACTTAAGGGCTCATTGCCTTACTCAGGGAGTGGGAAGAGTATGCCCTTGGGGGTCAGACCTAGATTCTGATTCTGGCTCTGGCCTTTGCAAGCTCTAGTTTGGGGCCAATTGCTCCCACATTCTGAGAAAATTTCTTTGTATATAAAAGGAGAATTCTTGCCTTATAATGTTAAGTGAATTACCAGTGATTATTTTAGGACTCCGTCAATAAATGATCCTTTTCATTTCCTTTCCTGGGATTCTACAATTTAGGGCATATGTGAAACAGGCTAGTAAGGGAAACAATAGACAGATCTGGAACCTGGCAAGAAGTCCACGTGGACACTGGTACCCCCAAGATGGCTGCTGGAAGAACGTGCAAGATTCCCCCATTCAGAACGAGATTTCCTCTGGAAGCCAGGAGAAACCCCAGATATTCTCCAGGGGACTTATCATTGGGGCCTCCCGGGGGGATTGATGGGTGGGATAATCAATCAAAACAGCAAACAGCTGGGACTCCTCCTTTGTCATTAGCAAAGGGGCAGAATAATTAACGTTTTAAAAAGGAAGCACAAAGGCCAAACCAGCTGCTGGTCTTTTTCCCTCACCTTTTGACCTCTGCTCTGGTCTTCTTCACGCCCCCTGCCTGGAACAACACACAAGTAAAACCTGAGCATTTATAATCTATAATGGGGAATTGTAGTCTATAAATCAGCCCTCTTTATCACTTTTTAGCCTTTTCTTTTCTACCTGGGATGCATGATCTCTTATTTTCTCCCATTTCTCTTCCCTCCCTACCTTAATAAATTACTGGCCTAAGTAACCGGCTTGCTCTTGGAATTCTTAGCTTAGCCAAGAACTTAGAGAAAACCCGGCTACATATGTAATTGGGTAAGGACCTTGGTTTTAATGGAAGGTAGAGTGAAATAAGTCCCCAGTTATATAGGCACAAGCAAAGTGTTCTGACATTTCTTGGAGGGTTTGGTAAATTGTAGATTGTCTGATTCATCTTCTCATTCCAGTTTGTGTCTTAGATGTAATGGAGTCCTCTCATAGCCATTTTGAATTTATACAAATTCAACTACAAATATACCATAAGGGTTGGGAACCAGAAGGAGGGAGGGGGAGGAAGAGCAAAAGGTAGAGAGAATATGAATTTCTTAAATTGAAAATTTATTATGAATATATAACTCTGTACAGGTAATTCAAATGGTAACTATACATGTGGATGGCAGCTTCATTAGATTGTCTTTTTAAACTTTAAAAAAAATTTATTTTTTATTAGAGAAGTTGTGCACCTACAAAACAATCATGCATAATGTGCAGGATTCCCATACGTCACCCCTCAAACAAAACCTTACATTGTGGAAATATTTATTACAGATTATGAAAGAAAATGATCAGAATATTACCACTAACTATGCTCCATAGCGTATACTTGGTATATGTTTTCCATACACACCCTTATGAGAATATGAATTTTAATAGCATATGTGAACACATGACTTTCATTTAAGGAATACATCTATTGTGATTTACCTGGGAGCATCTCAGCTTACCAAGTTTGCTCCTATTATTTTAAAAACATGTGTGTATATATATATATATATATATATATATATATATTTAAACTGCATACTATGTACTGCATACTACCTGCTATACAGGCCCCAAATTTATGTTCATCCAAATGAGCACTGAATTGTTCAAATGCTGGAGGAACAAAACTGACTTTGTTAGACTCATTGAGAGATAGTATGTATCTGTTCAATATGATACCTTTCTGAGAGATTATCAAAGACATTTTAGATTTTAAATGATTACTGCCTTATTTGCTGTGTAACATTTAACCTCACTCTACTTCTTTGCTTTTACTCTTTGCCATTCCTTTGATCTTTTACTTCCTTCAGATATCTAGATTCATTTTCTCTTTTTTCCCCACATAATCTCTGTGTGTATGTGAGCTTGTCTGTTTCTTGTCTGGGTTGCTGAATGGCTATTTTGTTATTTTATTTTTTTCCGAAAAATGTCCTAGGGCTGCATCTAGCACACAATTCTCCATATGTAATGTCTGCAGTGGGGTTTGGAGCTTAAAACCCTAAGGAATACCTTAGGAATGCCTTGTGTTCCTAGAATTGTATGTGACTGTTTTGCAGGTTAGAGTGAACTCAGCAGTGTTTTTAGTGTTATAATAGTAATGTACTCTTTGCTACCTTACCCTTGCCTGTTTTTATACTGCCAACACAAAAGATCTTTTAACTGTTAGCATTGAGTTCCAAGGCTGTAATCTATAATAAAATGCAAAGTCCACAGAGCAGGCAAGAGCCCTTAATCAGTTTTACATCTCAGTGTGACCCAAGTGTGATAAGGAATAGAGGAAAGGGCCTACCAGCTCTACATAGGTTAGGAAGAGGCAGGTCTCCCTAAAAGGCCCTGGGATGGGGTATAAAGCCAGCTTGGTCTACACCTTTGCCAAGCACTAGACCACCACTGGACACTCTTACTCCCCCCATTCTCTCTTCCTGCTCCCTCCCCGCATTTTTTTGGCCTGTCCTTCTTTCTTGTATTCTGTCATATGTGATTTTAGATTACAACAAGTTTTCAGCTACTTTTCTTTTAGGAGACTTGTTTTAGGCTCTATGCTGATATGCATTTATACCGAATAATTCTTTATTAATCATAATGACACCAATTATTGAATGCATATAAAATGTTAACTATGAGGATGGAGACTTTATAAACATCTCTAATTATCACAAAAATTCTGCAAGGAAAGTATTTTCTTTCATGCTAAAAATGGAAAAAAAAAACCAACACACAGAAAAAGTAGCTTATCAAGTAACTTAGCAAATGGTGGAGCCAGATGTGAATCTATATGTCTGTCTTCATTGTCCATGCCGTTTCCACTATCATATGCTGCCTTCCTTTGTACATGATATGTTTATGAATGTGTGCATATTTTGAGTTTGTGTGTGTGAGAGGGGATTTATTCATTCTATGTATATCTACAATTGTTTTTTAGCCATGCTGACTTCCAGATTTATCTGCAGTATTTGAAAACCAGTGTTGTCAGATCTTCACTCTAAACATACCCTGTACAGTGATTCCAAATTTTACATGTTTCAATTTACACAATTGATGCCTTCTTCAAACAAAACAGAACTTTATACCAATTTATGTTTCAAATAAAGGATTTTGATGCCTGGCAATTGCTTAACTTCTCTCTTGTTGGTCTTTGAAGACAGTAATGCTATCTTCTTTAACATCATTTGACCCTATAAGGAGAAACACCCCTTTCATATTGTACCTATTGAAGCAGTTTCTCATTCCTGAAATTTTAATGCCTTGTAAGATGAAAAAAAGAGGGGAGGAAAGACCTAGTAGTGATTTAATACAAAGATTCTGTATTGAAGCATCTTGCTACTTAGAGAAACACCATATTTCATAGTGTATTTGCAGAAACGCTTCATGGCACAGACTCCTATTTCATGTCCTTGAAGGCCAGTGGAGGAACGGAGTTTCTGTTTCGGTGCCTATCTGATCAATAATTCTATGACTTTTTGGAGTTGCCATTTGTCTTGTGATACACTTTTACTGGTTTGATGTGCAGTGACTAATACCTACATGTGTATATTTTTTCACCTTCTTCAACTATAAATTATATTTAAAATATTTCTTCAGGTGCTTAAATTGATGTATATAATACATATTTTCCTTGATTTTACTGGAGAAATACATAAATCAGTTTCACTGGGAAAATATATTTGGGATTTAGTGTAACTTCCCTTAGGTTTGGTCTTTAAGTCAACATATAATAGGGCCCCAGCTGTGTGGCAGGCAATATCACAGGCAGCGGTCATGGAGACAAGTAAGGCATAGTACCTCTCTTTCCTTCAGGGCTTCAGGGGACTATGAGAGCAATTTGAAGGGGTGGTTAAGAGCTTAGGCTTTGTTACCAGCCTTCCTCAGTCTGAATATTCTCCTTACCACTTGTTAGACATTAGACATTATTTCACGTTCTCTGCTTCAACGAACTCTTCTTTAAAATGAGCATAATGATAAATGTTACCTCAGGGGTTCTGTGAGGATTAAATAAATTAATATATGGGGCACTTACAATGGGGCCAGACACATATAACCCATATTATTATTTGTTTTGTAAGCCACAAAGACCAGTTATTACAGTACTATAGGGTAAGTAAAAAATAGAAATATGGTCAAGAGGATTAAGTACAAAACTCCCTAATGGGGAGTCAAGAAAGAGATGAACAAGGTCTGTAGAAGAGATGAGACTTGAACAAGGTCTTGAGGAACAGATAATATTTCACCAGACACACAAGGAAAGTAATAACATACAAGGCAATATAAATGGTCTTTGAAGAGGCAGGAAGGCTTGAAAAAGCATGGCCCACTTAGCAAGCTGTGTCAGGGACTGTGTGTGTAATGGGGGGTAGAGTTAATTAAATGACAAGGTCACAAAGCCCTGGGTGATACACTAAGAATTTGTGGCTTCGTCATGTTGGCATAGGAAGTCATGAAAGGATTTTTAAAAAAGAACTAATGTGATCAGATTTATATTTTAGAAAGATCGTCCAAGCACCCATGTAGAGAATGAATTGGAATGCTAGTTGTAGGAAGGCAAGACTTGAAAATAGAAGACTTTTGTAATTGGTCACATGAGAGATGATCAGTTCCTCAAGTAAGACTGTGGCGATGAAAATAGAAAAAGAGAGCACTTTTAAGATATAGTTAGGAAGACGGGTTCTAGAATGATGCTCAGGCTGACATTTTGGACAACTGGGTGGATGATAGTGCTAGCAATAGAGAAAGAATGGCTTGGAAGGGCAGGCAAGAGGCAGTGTGGTGGGTGGTTGAGGATGAAACTCTGGGCATCCGTTAGCTTCTCATGGCCTGGTGGAGAAAGAATAAAAAAGAAGATACGGAAGAAACGTACAAGAAATAGGAAAGGTACCAGATGTTACAGAGTCTAAGAAAGAGATAAATGTCAGGAAAGAGAGTTGTTAACAAAATTAGAAAATTATTGGTGATCTTAGTGAATGTGTTATAAAGGTGTGAAAATGAAATGGCAGGAGGAAGTGAAGATGAGTATAGACTACTGAGAAGTAGCTTGGGTGTGAAGGGACATGGAAATGAGGAGTTTATTCTCCCCCTCCCCTTTAGGATAATGTTCTTGGGGATTTTTGTATGCTAAGGGAAAAGTCAGAGATAATTAAATAATTCTTTTGAGATGAGAATGGGTTTGGAACCAGAGGATTAGTTTCAACAGGAAAAGAGAGCCCATTCCATATATTTTGGAAAGAAGAATAAGTCACATGGGGATAGATTGCATGTGTGGGTGTGTATACCGCACTAGTAATTTGAAAGGGTTCATATCTGTTGGCTTCTATTTGTAAAGTAGAAGGTGAGGTCACTTTTATGAATTGTAAAAGTTTTCCCACTAACTATTATTCTGTTTTGCCTAATTACCCCCAAGAAGCCAAGTAGTAAAAGAAATAATGTGTATTTTAAAGAATCTCCAGCTATTCCTGTGGATTTTTCTTCAGGTATTTCCTAGATTTAATGTTTATGCCCCTTTTCTAGAGAACCTTTATCAATTGAAGTATTAGCAATAACTTAGTCTCCACTATTTTGGCCCTATGCCTCTTCTCTCTCTCATTTTTATTGAGGAGATTGCATAGGTCTCTGTAAGAGCTAGCCACGATACCATTATTTTGGTCATGGCCACCTGTGTGCTTTTGTAGCAAATTAGCAGAGGAAAGGAATGACTTCAGTATTAGGGATGAACAGTATCTCCAGTCTGGCTTCTCTATCCAGAGTTCTGGGTGTGGGCATGCATGGAGCCCTCCACCAAACACTCTTCATACCTTGCTAAAGGACCACCCAGGGAACATCTCTATTTATTCAAGAATTATGTAAAAAAAATATTAGATTGTATCAAATGAATGCACTGAGGATGACAGACTTTTGGTAAGTTTCCAGTGTTAGGTGGGGCTGTGTTTCAAAGTGGTTCGATTATTCAAAAGTTCAAGTTTTTAACCATATGGCATTGAATTAACACCCCTGCTTGGTACCAAGCTTGACTCTATTTGATTCTAATTCTGTTTTTTTTGCAGCAAACCATAATAATTCTACCTTTTCATCCATAGAATATCCCTACAAATAATTTAAAGTTTCTTTAATATTGTCATGTCTTTGGCTTATCATCTTTATTGCCCTTATCCTTCACAGGTCGTAGTTTGCAAACTCCTTCAATATCCTGGTAGTCTCTGTGAAGGAGCTTCAGTTCCAAGTCTCAGAGAAACTCTTGTAAAGTGGAAAGAGCCTTCAATTTGAACACAGAGACTAAGTTCTGTTTTGACAAATCCTAGGATTTGAAACTTAAACAAGACATCCTCTGTGTCTCCAGTTTATTCATTTGTAAATGAAAATGCCACCTTAGTCATCAAGATTTTTCTTTTTAAACAGCTTTATAGTTTACATAACATAATGTTCACCTGTTCAAAATATATACTTAAATGTGTTTTTTTTGGCATATTTACAGTGTCATATAGCCATCACTATAATCTTAGAAAATTTCCATGACCCCCTCTCCAAAAAAAACACACAAAAAACCCAGTAGCCATTAGCAGTCATTCCTCATTACCCCATCTTCTCTCTTACTGCCTCCAGCCCTAGGCAACAGCTAATCTATCTTTCTATACAATAAATGGAATTTTTGGTCTTTTGTGATTGGATTCTTTCACTTAGCCTAAAGTTTATGAGGTTAATCCATGTTGCAGCATGCATCAGTCTTTCATTCCTTTTTTATGCCAAATAATATTCCATTGTATGGCTATGTTACATTTTTGTTTATTCATTTCATCAGATGATGGGTATTTGGGATGTTTCCACCCTTTGGCTATTATGAATAATGTTCCTATGAACACCTGTGTACAAGTTTTTGAGTGGACATATGTTTTCATTTCTGTTGGATATAATCCTAAGAGTGAAATAGCTGGGTCAAATGTAGTTCTATGTTTAACATTTTGATAAACTGCCACACTATTTTCCAAAGTGACTGCACTATTTTAAATTCCCACCAACAAGATTTTGTTGAAGATGAAAAGACTGAATTAATAAAGAAATTTTTAAATGCTAAAGCACAGTCCATGGCTATTTTTCATTATCCGGTTTTGTCTAACTCCTCCCAGAGAACAAGTAACAGAGAAATATTTGGCCTGCATTTTCAAGAATCTCTAAGACATCCTGTGGGTGTCTTTGGATATTTCCTAAACTTAATGTTTGTGGCTCATTAGCTCATGTTTTGCTCAGAATGCCCTAGTGAGGCCACGGGGAGATGTGAGTCTGGAATAGGCAAGTTAGCTCTTGATTTAGCTATTTGTGTTAAGATGGCAATTCTAAACCTGTACAGCCATTTCCCAGGTCATGCCAGTGATTTTAGGGATGACTAGATCAGGCAGTAGTGGTGGTCGGCCTGTCCTGAAAAGTCACTGAGAAAATAAATTTTAAGTGTTGCCCCACTGATGGAGGGTGATTAGTATTGTTTTAAAAGCAGTACAAAATAAAATGCCAGAATTGAACTCTTTCAAAAGAAGCTGATGAAAGCTCAGTGAAGGTGCTAGTCTTCCATTGGCTTCCATTTATTTAGGACTGTATTTCGGGGCAAGAAACACGTCATAGTTATCTCTGTTTCCAGTGGTTCTATAGTGCCTATTCCTTAATACATTGTCATAGAAGTAAGTTATCAAAACAGAAAATTTTGCATCTGATAGCAACTTATATTTTAACTCTGTTTAGCCATACTGATTTAGAACAGCAGGAAATTGCTATTTATTAAGCATTTATCTTTTCTATGAATATTTCTCATTTAAAAACCAAGATATGAGAAGTGTTTTTTAACAAATCATTTTTATTGATAAATATTAATAAAGCATAAATCCATCCAAAATGTACAATCAATGGCATTTGATATAATCACATAGTTGTGCATTCATCACTCCAATCATTTTTAGAGCATTTTCATTATTCCAGTAATAATAATAATAATGAAAAACAAAACCAACCAACCAACCAACCAAATAAAACTCCTCACCTCTCAATCTCTCTATGCTTATCTCGCCGTACATAGCTGCTATTCTGTTTCCTTATTTCTATTTGTATATCTGTTTTTAAAAAACAGTCTTACATATGCAATATCACCCATATTTGTATTTTATATAAAGTTTCACTAAGTTATACAGTCCCTTGTTACGCTTTTTAGCTTTCCTTCTAGTAATATAAATGTCCTTAGGCTTTCCCTTTCAACCACGGTCATACTCATATAATAGCTCTGCTAGTCACAAACACCATGATGTGCTCTCACCATTTCCAAAGATTTACAAACAACCTTTTAACCAATTCTGCCCAGATTAACCATCAGCTTTCCATTCTCTACTCTCACTCTATTTTCTAGTGACCTATACTCAAATTATTAATTCCATGAGTTTACATAATATATTGAGCTCATAATAGTGCAATCATACAGTATTAGTCCTTTTGTGTCTGGCTTGCTTCATTCAACATAATGTCCTCCAGGTTCATCCATGTTGTCATATGCTTCACAATTTCATTTCTTCTTATAGCTGCATAATATTTCATTGTGTGTATACACCATGTTGATGGACACCTGGGTTGTTTCCAACTTTTGGCAATTGTGAATAACGCCACTATGAACATCAGTGTGCAGATTTCTATTCATGTTATTGCTCTCAATTCTTCTGAGTATAAACCTACAATGGTATTGCCAGATCCCATGGCAAGTCTATATTCAACTTCTTTAGGAACTGCCAAACAGTCTTCCACAGGGCTATACCAATCTACATTCCCAACAAAAATGAATAAGCATTCATATCTCCCCACATCCTCTCCAACATTTCCAGTTTTCTGATAATTTAATAGTGGCCAGTCTAATAGGTGTTAAATGATATCTCATTGTGGTTTTCATTTGCATTTCCCTACTCTCTAGTGATGTTGAACATTTTTTCATGTGTTCCTTCACCATTTTTTTGACAATTGTTTTTTTCAAGTCTTTTGCCCATTTTTTAACCAGATAGTTTGTCTTTTTAGTGTTGAGTTGTATGAGCTCTTTATATATCATGGATATTAAACCCTTATCAGATGTGTGATTGCCACATATTTTCTCCCATTGAGTTGGCTGGATTTTCACCCTTTTGACAAAGTCCTTTGAGGTGCAGAAGTGTTTAATTTTGAGGAGGTCCCATTTATCTATTTTCTCTTGTGTTGCTCATGCTTTGGGTATAAGGTTTAAGAAACTACATTTTCTATTAGGATTCTTATGGTTATCACTTTTACATTTAAGTCTTTGATCCATTTTGAGTTAATTTTTGTATAAAGTGTTAGATAGGGGTCCTCTTTCTTTCTTTTGAATATAGGTATCCAGTTCTCCCAGCACCATTTGTTGAATAGACTGATCTGGCCCAGCTGGGTGGGCTTAACATCACTTGACT
>JAQZBX010032836.1:0-25674 GCA_029593785.1 Cabassous unicinctus | reverse complement strand
GCACTTGAGGAGAATATATATACCACTGTATTGGGGTGTAATGTTCTGTATATGTATATATATATATATATTTTTTTTTTAAAGATTTATTTATTTATTTTATTTATCCCCCCCTTGCTGCTTGTGCTGCTGTGTCCATTCACTGCGTGTCTACTCTGTGTCTGCTTATCTCCCCCTTGCTGTGAGGTCTTGCCGCATCAGTCCACGGCGCTGCGCGAGCTGGCCTGCCCTCACAAGGAGGCACCGGGAAGCGAACCCAGGGTCTCTCATATGGTAAACGGGTGTGCTATCCATTGCGCCACACCTGCTTCCTGCCGTGAGGTTGCTGCATCAGCCCACCGCACCGCTCAGGCCGGCATGCCCTCACAAGGAGGCTTCGGGATGCGAACCCGGGCCTCCCATATGGTAAATGGGGGCTCTATCCACTGAGCCACACCCGCTTCCGTGTATATGTATATTAGATCCAGGTCTTCTAATGTATTATTCAAGTCTTTGTTTCTTTATTGATTCTCTGTCAAGATGTTTTGTTTAATGGTGATAATGATGTATTAAAATCCCCCACTATAATTGTACAGGCATCTATTTCTCCACTTAGTTTTCCAGTGTTTGCCTCATGTATTTTGAGGTGCCCTGATTAGTTGCATAAATGTTTGATTGTTCTTTCTTCTTGGAAGTTTACCCCTTTTATTAATATGTACTGTTCTTCTTTGTCTCTTGCAATAGTTTTGCATTTAACGTCTATTTTGTCTGATGTTATTATAGCTACTCCCACTGATTTTTGTCTATTGTTTGCTTGTAAAATTGTTTTCCAAACATTCACTTTCAGCCTCCTTGCATCCCTGGGTTTAAGTGCTTTATGATAGACAGCATATAGACAGGTCATATTTCCTTATCCATTATGCCAACCAGTGTCTCTTTTTAATATTTTTTATTTTTTTAAATATACTTAGATTACACAAATGTTATACAAAAATTATAGGGATTGCCATATACCCTGATCCCCACACCTTCCACAACCTCCCACATAAACAGCATCTTTCATTAGTGTGGCACATTCATTGAAATTGATAAATGAATCCTGGGGCATTGCTACTGAACATGGACCATAGTTCACATTACGGTTTACACTCTCTCCCACATAATTCTGCAGGCTATGGGAAGATATATAATGGCCTATATCTGTCATTGCAATGCCATTCAGGATGATTCCCAAGTCCCCAAAAAGCCTCTGCATTACACCTATCTTTCCTTCCCTCTGCATCGACAGTTTCCAGTGCCACTGACCCCATATCAATGCTGCAATTTCTTCCATTGCTAGAATCACAATACATCTAGAGTAGAATATCAGTATGTTCATTCTAGTCCATATTTTATTCCCCAATCCTGAGGATTCTGGGATGGTGATGTCCACTCCACCTCTAATTAAGAGGGGGTTTCAATCTCATACAGTTGATGGATGGGATTCTCTTGCTTGCAGTTATAGGCTCTTTTGTTTCTTTGGTATGGTGGTTGTCAATCTTCACCTCCTTGTTATTTGTACTGGGTGAGTCCAATGAACTGGAGAGTAGGTGTTGCAACTCCACTGAGGCTCAGGGCCCAGCTGGCACATAGGCAGCCCAAAGGTTCAAGTCTCTTGAATGTACACCTACCCACTCCAGCACAAGTATAGGTTCAAATAGAAGGGATTGATGAGCTATGTGTAGGCAAACCATAACTGAGTCCAACTCTGTCACTGTCAGGAGCACAAGCTCCAAAGTAGGACCCACTGGCAAGGCATCAACCAGAGCTCTCTGCCTTGACCATAGGAACTGGGGGGTCTCTAGAGCCCTTAGGAGACCCACTATTTGAAATAGTATCCACTTTGCTATTCTGTGAGATCCTGCTGAGATGTACATAAGTGTTACCTCTGGGATGATCTCCTGAATCACTTTGAAGTCTCTTAGCCATATATACTCATTTGTCTTTACCTTTCCCCCCTTTTATTTGAGGTCTTTTTCCATTTTCATTGCTTGTTGATGCATGGTAGTAATCCCTCAGTGCCAGGGAGGCTCATTTCCAGGAATCATGTCCCATGCTGGGGGGATTGTAATGCAGTCATTAGCTGACTTTGTCTTAAAGAGAGGCCACATTTGAGCAACAAAGAGGCTCTCAGGAGGCAACTCTTAGGCAACCCACAACATTAGGCTGTTTCAATTTCAAGAGCAAAGTCTCACAAGCATAGTCATCAATATCAAGGTCCAATTAATGGACCATTCTCCTTCGCTAGTCATTGCACCTGCACTTGGGGGACAGTTGCTGCTCTGTTAGTGAACATTACAGAACTCTCCAGGATGGGAATTCAATATTCTCTCAGTTATTGTATAAATCTCCACCCCCTGTGACAATACCCCATGATCATTTGAGCACACTTATATACCTTATAAGTATGTCCAGGTGAACTTCTTCCCACGTATCACCCATCACTGTCACCCCACACCCATGATCCTCCCCTGCCCCAGTTGTAACCCTTCTGTGGTCTAAAGCTTCTTCAAAAATGAAGCCAATATAATAAGCCAAATACAATTAATAGCAAAATGAAATAATAATGGTAAGTTTAAATATAAGAAATAAAATACATAAAAATTTAAAGAAATCTAAAAATAAAATAAAAATTAAGAATTGGGATATTAAAAAATAATGAAAAATATTAAAATTTTTTTACATTTTGCCTTTCATCACGTAATATCTTTTGTTCTGTATGTACAGTGACATGTTCTTCCATTTATTCCCCAGTGTCTTAAATTTTGTCATTTTATTTTCAAAGAAGTTTTAGGCCACAGTAAAGTCATCTACAGAATACAGGGGACTTCCATATACTCAACATCCTCTCCCTTTTCCCCCTTCCCATATTAATACCTTTTTATATGTGAATGGTACACATGTTACCACTGATATACAAATAGTGAAACATAGCTACTAACCATGGTCAATGGTTACATTATGGTTTACATTTTAGACTGTACATCTTTATAAATTTTGATGATAATTAACATGGCCTGTGTCCATTATTGCAAGATCATGTAGAACAGTTCCATTGCCCACTAAATACCCCGTTCCATTTATTCTATTCCTCCCTCTCCCCCCACATCAGGGTTCACAATGATGACCTGGCTTCACTCGTTTGTCTTTTGAAACTCAGGATGTGCACATGGAGATTCCAGTGCAGAATTTCTTCCATTTTTTTTAACAGTGTAATCTTTGTATTCCCTTGAGTAGTGTGGAGGATAGAGGATGTTTTTTACATAAATGCACTATGGTCGGGTCCCGGGAAGAAGAGCCCAAGGTGGGAAGGCTTTTCCAAGTGATTTATGGGTGTTAAGGGGTTCCCAGGACAAAGGGAGGAGGTCCAGGATGGACCAGTGAAAGAGCTCCCAGCAGGCGTGTGGACCCAGAATCCAGGCTCAGCCTGATCGCGGAACTCTGCACGAGGCCGGCCTCCTTACCTGGTTTCAATCATCGATGGAGGCCACCTGGGAGAGAACAAACCTTACTAGGTGAGGCCCTTCTCTCTGCTGGGACCATTAGCAGCCCATGCTCAGAGGAGCTCAGTGCTGGCTTCATGTCCCTGGGTTTATCTGTCAGGGTGCATAAATTCAGATTTCATGTGCATTTACAATAATCTATAATAACAGTATACAAACAAAAGATGCATATAATATACTCAATATATTTGAACAAAGCAAATATAAAATACAATATTTTATAATGCAATTATACATAATTACATACAAATTTTGAATAAAATATGTTCAATAGTTTTTTTGATGAAAGTAGGTTTATTGAGATATGTTTATACCATACAATCCATCCAATGTGTCCAATCAATAGCTTTTAGTACAATCACAGAGTTGAGCAGTCATCACCACAATCAATTTTAGAACATTTTCATTACTCCAAAAAGAAAGACCTCATACCCCATAGCAGTCACCTCTCAATCCTTCCATCCTTCCCCAGAAACATCATGCAAAAAGTACAGAAACATCATGCAAAAAATGCAACATTCTCATATACCATCCTATTGCTGACACTTTGCATTAGTGTGGTTACTCTTGATGAAAGAATATTATAATATTACCATTATTATCCATGGTTTACATTAGGTGTGTTTTTTACCACATTGTAAATAAAATATGTACAATGCTAGTTTTGCATCAGCCCTATTCCTGGGAAAATATTTACCTAACTCTCCTCACCCCTTCATTTTTCCCACAACTCATGGAACTGTCCCTTGTGGTGCAGGAGATAGGAGTCAGGGACATGACCTTAGAGCTGACAAAGGCAAAGCTGCTCCTAGGCTGGGAAGTGGCTTGGGAAACTGGTGGCTCAGGTATCACTGAGGTGGGGAAGGGGGAGGTACAGCAACCCCCATAGGAACAAGCCATGCAGGCATGTGACCACAGGGACCCCAAGAGTACAGGGGAGTGGGGGGAGTGGGGCCAGGATCAGTACCCCATAAGGAGGAAGGGGCTGAGAAGGGACCCTGAGGAGTCAGCTGTGGCATCATCCCCCAGGTCCTTCCATGGTGGGCCTGGTGTCCACTCCAGGGAAGTTACTGGTTGAAGACCCCTGGTCTGGGACCCAGAGAAGCAGGCAGCTCTGCACTAGCCACTCCAGGTCTGGCTGCAGGGACAACCTCCCATCCTGTTCTCAGGTGTCATCTCTGCCTCTCTGGGAAACAAGGACACCAAGAACCTCAGCTCCCTGGTCACTTTCACCTTCTCCCATAATGTGAGTCCTGGTGGGATGAGGTGGGCATACCTCAGACTCACCTAAGACACTCCCCCAGGATAGTCAACTGCTCCTTACCTTAATTTGTCTGCAAAATCCCTTCATGGCAGAATCTAGATTAACATTTTACAAGTAACTGGGACCCAGGGTGCCATCTTAGAATTCTGCTCACCAGAGGGACCTTTGTGTCTATGTGTACAGGGGTTGCAGAAAGGAAGAGATGGTGATGTTGGAGGTCAGAGGGGTCAGGCAAGCCCATCAGTGCAACTCTTTTCAGGGGCTGACTTCTCTTCCTCCCTGGTCAGGGGAGCCAATTCTTTTCTTGGAGTCCCAGAAACTGAGACTTACTCAGCCAATGGGCATTTACTCTTGGCACCCCAGATCTCAGCTATGTGACGAGGAAATCTAAACTACACTCCAAAGCTGTGTTTCTTCTTGCCACATGGCCCAACAACACATTCATCACTCTTTATTTATACACTGTTTTTTATTTATTGAAAAGGTATCAATAAGTTATTTCTGTTTCAAAATTCAAACAGAATAAAAGAAGAAATGCTGAGGAGTCTCCTTCCCACTCCTACTACCAGATGTTCTTCTCCTGTGAGATATCCAATGTTCTTGATTTTTCCTGCACATTTCTCTGGATATTTTATATGTATTTAAGACAAATACATGCATTTATTCTTTGTTCCCTTTTTCACTCAAATGATGGCTTATCATAATCCTTCTTGTACCTCTTGTTTGGTCATTTATTACATCTGTGTGATTATTCTGTAGCAGTCTATAAAGAGCTTAACTATTATTTTTTATGGCTACACAGCATTTCCTTGTGTGAATGTGCCTTAAACCATGTATCAAGTTTCCTCAAGGAAATTGTTAATAGACACAATGCTGCAACAAATTATACCTACTTCATTTTTCTCATTTGTGAGGATAAATGTAGGATGTATACTGGGTCAAATCATAATGGCATGTCTGTCATTTTTGCCATATTTCAATCTTTAAAGACTGTACATGTTATAACTCCCAGCAGCACTTGTATGGGGGATTTCTCAATTCTCACCACCACAGGTACCACATTTTTTAATCTTTGCAATAAATATTTTATCTAGCAAAACATTATTTGTTATTGTTATTATGATTGATGAATTTTATTACTCTTATAAATGTTTGTTTTTAATTTTTAATTTTTTTATTTTTTAAAAGATATTTAGTTTACATAAATGTTACATTAAAAATGTAAGGGGTTCACATATGCCCCACTCCTTACCCTTCACACACTTTCCCACCATGACAGCATCCTTCATTAGTGTGGTACATTTGTTACAATTGATGAACACATATTGGAGCATGTGTGGATTATACTTTACATTATATAGTTTACATTATCACTAAGTGTGGATTATAGTTTACATTATAGTTTAAACTCTCTCCCGCACAGTTTTGTAAGTTATGATGAGATATATAATGACCTGTATCTGTCATTGCAATGTAATTCAGGACAATTCCAATGTCCTGAAAATGCCCCCATATTACACCTGTTTTTCCTTCTCCCTCCTCTCAGAACCTCCATTGGCCATTGCCTCCACATCAATGATATAAGTACTTCCATGGCTAGGATCACAATAAATCTATAGTAGAATAACTGTAAGTCTACTCTAGTCCATCATTTATTCCCCAATCCTGAGGATTCTGGGATGGTGATGTCCACTCTGCCTCTAATTGAGAGGGGGGCTTAGATCTTATGGGGCAGATGGATGAGAATATCTTGCATGCAGTTGTAGACTCTTTCTGTTCCTTGGCATGGTCATGGCCATAATCATTTCCTTCTTAGTTGTCCTGGGTGAGTCCAATGAACTGGAGAGTAGGAGTTGCAATTCTGTTGAGATTCAGGGCCCAGCTGGCACATGGAAAGCCCAAAGATTTAAGTCTCTTGGAAATAAACCTATCAACTCTAATACTAGCTATAGGTTCAAATGGAGAGGCAGAAGAGCCATGTGTAGGGAAACCACAACTGAGTCCAAATCTGTCACACTGGGGAGCATAAATTCCAAAGCAGGGTCCACAATTCCTGAGTTGTCTGCCCTGCCTATAATGTCTGGATGTCTCCAGAGCCCTCAGGAGCCCCATTATTTGAGGCAATATTTACTGTGGTAGTCAATGATCACCTGCTGAGAAATGCATAAGCATAACCTCTGGAATGACCTCCTGACTCACTTTGAAGTCTCTTAGCCATATAAACTCATTTGTCTTTACCCTTTCCCCCTTTTGGTCAAGGTCTTTTTCCAGTTGTACTGCTGGTTGGTGCTTGGTAGTAATCCCTCAGTACAAGGGAGGCTTATCCCTGGGAGTCATATCCCATGATGGGGGAAAGGAAATGCATTTATATGCTGAGTTTGGCTTAGAGAGAGGCCACGTTTGAGCAATAAGGAGACTCTCAGGATATATCTTATAAGTGTTTAAGAGACATTTGTGTTTGTATGGAACAGTTTGTCCATATCTGTTGCCCATTTATCACTTGGCTTATTGATCCTTGTTGCATTTCCTACTGGTTTGTGGGACACCTTTATCTACTAGTGAAATTAGTCTTAAATCAATGGTTATAAAAATATAGTGTGTGTAAAAATCATCTAGAAGACCTATTCATTTTTTTAAACTCTAATTTTAAAAAATTTCAAATTGACAAATGAGATACAAAAATAAATAGTACAAAGAATACCAAATTATGCCTTATCAGGAATAACTATTTAAAACATTTTCCCTATTTGCTTTGTTATTTGAGATCTCTCTTTCCCTCTTCTGTGCTCTCTCTCTCTCTCTCTCGCCCCCCTGCCCGACTCCCCATCTCTTTCTCACCACTCCCCCTCTCTTCTAGTTACACTGAAATGGAATTTGTTTGGAGTTTTCCATTCTCTTTCTTTTTTTTTTAATTTGTAAAATGATATATAAATATACATGCATATATATGCATTTGTTTACATAAATGTTATTTTTTAATATATATTTTAAAAGATGCTTAGATTACATAAATGTTACACAAAAATTACAGGGATTCCCATGTTCCCCACCTCCACACCTCCCATAACATCCCACAAAAACATCTTTCATTAGTGTGGCACATCACCTGCAATGGATATACACATCCTGGGGCTTTGCCACTAAGCATGGACCATAGTTCACATTGTAGACCACACTCTCTCCCACACAGTTCTGCATGGTATATGCTGATGGAAAATGGCCTATTTCTGTCATTCTAATGTCACTCAGGATAATTCCGAAGTCCTGAAAAAGCCCCTGTATTACAACTGCTTTCCCATACCCTGCTCCGAAAGCATCTAGTGGCCGCTGGCTCCACCTCACTGTTATAATTTCTTCCATTGCTTGAATCACATTATGTCTACAACAAAATAGCATTAAGTCCACTCTAGTCCATAGCTCTTCCCCCAATCCTGAGGAGTTTGGGATGGTGATGTCCACTCCATCTCCAAGTAAGAGGGGGCTTACATTCCATGGATACATGGATGTGATTATCCTGCCTGCAGCTGCAGGCTTTCTCCAATCCCTGGGATGGCCTTTGTCCATCATCATTGTCTCCTCACCAGGTGACTTGGGTGAGTCCATTGAGCTGTAGAGAAGGAGTCACAGCTCCACCGAGATTCCAGGCACAGCTAGCACATGGACAGGCCAGAGGCTCCAGTCTCTGGAAGTACACCTACAAACTCCAGCATCACATATAGGTTTGAATAGAAGAGACTGATGGACCATGTGCAGGGAGGACTTCTTTGAGTCCAACTCTGTCACTCTCAGGAGCAGAGATTCCAAAGTAGAGCCCACTGATAAGGCATCAGTCTCTAGGGCTATCCCCCCTTATATAGGACCTTAGTGTCCCCAGAGCCCTCAGGAGCCCCTCTGTGTGTGGTGATATCCACATTGGTGTTCTATGAGATCCTACTGAGGTATGCATAAGCGTTACCTCTGGGATGACCTCCTGACTCTCTTTGAAATCTCTTAGCCACATGAACTCATTTTTATTACCTTTTCTCCCTTTTATTCAACGTCTTTTTCCAGTTGTATTGCCCGTTGGCACTTTGTATTAATCCCTCTTTGCCAGGTAGGCTCATCCCTGAGAGTCATGTCCCATGCTGGGAAGAAGGTAATGCATTAATATGCTGAGTTTGGCTTAGAGAGAGGCCATATTTGAGCAACAAAGAGGCTCTCAGGTGGCAACACTTAGGCACCCCATAACAGTAGTCTAAGTTTCAATTACAAGATCAAAGACTCATAAAGCTAGTCATAAATAACAAGAACACATCAGTGGACCATCCTCTTTTGCCAGACACTGCCCCTGCATTCGGGGGACTGTTGCTGCTCCCATGGAGAATGTGGCAGAGCTCTCCAGGCTGAGAATTCAGTATTCCCTCATTTATTGAGTGATTGTCTACCCACTGTGACCATGCCCCATCCCTTAATCATTTGAACAATTTTATATATCTTTCATGTATATTCAGATGAACTTCCTCCCATGAATCCCCCATCCCAGACAACCCCCACCAATGATCCTCTGCGGCCCCAGTTGTAACCCTTCTGTGATCTAAACCTTCCTTGAAGATGAAGCCCATATTATAATCAAATACAATTAATAGAAAAATGAAATAATAATGATAAGCTTAAATGCAAGAGATAAAATATATGGAAACTCAGAAAAAAACTCAGAAAAAAAAGCTCAAGCATTTTTTCATGTGCTTTTTAGGCATTTGTATTTCTTCCTTGAGAAGTGTCTTTTCAGGTCACTTGCCATTTTTTAAATGGGTTATTTGTCTTTTTATTTTCAAGGTGTAGAATTTCTTTATATATGCAGGATATTAGGCTCCTATCAGATACATGGTTGCCAAATATTTTCTCCCATTGAGTAGGCTGCCTTTTTATTTTCTTGATAACATCATTTGAGTTGCAAGAGTTTTCCATTCTCTTTCTAACTTTTAGATGATTTGCAGAATGAGGTGGGGAAGTGTGTATTTTAAGTATCATGCTTTTTAAATTAAACTGGTTTTCTTCCTTTAGCCAAGGACCCAGATCTAAACCTCCAAGGATTAGCAGTTAATAAAGGGGGTGCTGGAACAGGTGAGAGGAGTGTAGCAGGTAGGGATTTGGATCCCTGGACATTAGGTCTTAATGGAATCAGGACATGAGCTGTTCAGCACAGAGCTCCAATCGTATTCAAGTTTCACCTGTGAACCTCTATACCTAGTTATGCCCAAAAGCCTAGATGTAAATAAATCCTGTGAGTCCCAGGGCTTAGTCTTCATAAGGAACTAACTATCTTCAACCTCAATTCTTCCAGCTGCTGAATCAGTTGGTCCAGAGAATCAAGGATATCCCTTAAAATTCTAAAATTCTGAACCTGGAGTGACTTACCTATGAACATCACATATTTACCTGGCTTCTCCATTCATTATTTTCCATGCTACAAAAAATACAAATCATGGAGTTGTCTTTCCCAAAGCAGGAAAGATTGACTGTGAACTCCTCTTTGCTGGGTCCCAGGAGTAAGATCCCGTTCTGGCTGTGATCACTTACATGGGGCTAGTTCTCTCCCTGCTGTGCCTCTTCCTGGCAGCCCTCACCTTTGTCCTGTGCAAAGCCATCCAGAACACCAGCACCTTGCTCCACCTGCAGCTCTCCATCTGCCTCTTCCTGGCCCATCTCCTGTTCCTCATGGGGATTGACCAAACTGAGTCCAAGGTACCGACAATGTCACAAATGGCCCCTTGCCCTGCCCCAGGTAGTGCTGGGCTCACAAAGACTTGTGGCATTGAATACGTTAGAAATGATTTTGGGACTCAAAGGAGGTTCAAGGGGAACGTGGCCAAATGGGCTATGTCTTGTATAACTAGCCAGGGGCTCCTCTCTGGGTACCTGTTTTCTATTATCAGATAATAACAAATTAATAAGGAAGTCCTAGGGGAGAGCTCATGCATAGACCATACTCTCATGTCTCTCACTTCTCCCCCAGGTGCTGTGTGCCATCATCACTGGTGCCCTACACTACCTCTATCTGGCCTCCTTCACCTGAATGCTGCTGGATGGCCTACATCTCTTCCTCATGGCATGGAACCTGACAGTGCTCAATTACTCCAGTGTCAGCAGATTCATGAAGAAGTTCATGTTTCCCATGGGCCATGGAGTCCCTGCTGTTGACATGGCCATTTTGGCAGCATCCAGGCCCCACCTTTATGGAACCTCTGCATGGTAAATGCAAACCCCACCTGCCCACATCTACTCCAGCCCAGGTGTGGTCACCACTACAACCCACATCGCTCTTTGATTATGCCAGATCATAATTTGTAGGGAGAAATTAAGTAATAACTCCTTGGGTATCTTTACTGAGTGATTATAATAATTAGGGAGAATGTCTGTAAACATCTCTCCTTGAGATAGCAAAGATGAGATACAAAGAAGTACTTAGGATGTTATTGGTTTTTCTGACCTATTTATTCATTCAAATCCTATAGGATGTTCTAATTTTTCATTTGGAAAAGTAAAGATGATCTAAATTATTAGAATAATAGATAGTATAATAGTTGAGATTTACAAGGTGATTACTTTTGCCAGGCATTTCCTTATCATTTTTACATGTATTAACACAATTAATCCTTATACAAATACTATGAAGCATGTACAATCATTTCCCTGCTCTCCATTTTACAGACAAGTAAACTGAGACATGAAAAAGTTAAATAAATATCCTAAGGTGCACATCCAGTAAGCAAGAAGTGAGATTAAAACCCACGAGTCAGTCTTTTGAGTTTTCAGTCTTTTATTTTCAGCTTTTAATACTAGGTTTACACTTTTTTTACATCTTATTGCAATTTTTTTCACATACCACCAAATTCACCCATTTAAAGTGTATGGTTCAGTGGTTTTTAGGATATTAACAGAGTTGTGTAACTATCACTACAATCTACTTTTAGAATATTTTCAACTCCCCCAAAAGTAAGTTCATACACAATAACAGTCATTCCCCATTCCTAGGTTACCACTTCCCAGCTTTCTGTCTCTATGGACTTGCCTGTTCTGGACAATAGACACAAATGGAATCATATGTTAAGCAGTCTTTGTGACTGACTCCTTTCTTTACCCACATTTTCAAAGTTCATCCATGGTGTAGCGTGTCTCACAGTTTCAATCCTTTTTATGGTTGAATAATATTCCATTGTACCCATATTCTACATTTGTTCATCCACTTATCTGATGGATATTCAGAGAGTTCCACATTTTGGCTATTGTGAACGGTGCTACTATAAACGTTTGTCTACAAGGTTTTGTGAATGCCTGTTTTAAATTCTTCTGGGTATATATCCATGAATGAAATTTATGCATCACATGATAATTCTATGTTTAACTTTTTGAGGAACTGCCTGACTGTTTTCCAGGGGGCTGCAACATTTCATAGTTCCACCAGCAAAGTTTGAGAGTCCAAATTTCTCCACATTCTCACCAACTATTTTTCTTGTCTGACTATTTAATTTTTATTTGCAGCCACTTTGGCCTTCCCTCCAAATGCTGAACACAGATTTACCTCATAATTCCTAGTATATGCCCAAGACAAAAAAAAAACCTATGTCTACACAAAAGCTTGTACAGGAAAGTTCCTTGCAGCATTGTTCACAATTCCCAAAAGAAGGAAACAAACCAAGTGTCCATCAACAGATGAATGGATAAACAAAACGTGGTATATACACATAACGGATGATTATTTGGCACTAAAAGGAATGAAGTTCTCAATTTACACTGCAACCTGGATCAACCTTGAAAACATATGCTATGTGAAGGAATCCTGTGACATTCGTGTATGCATTATAGGATTTCATTTATGTGTAATGTCCAGCATTTATGTGTAATGTCCAAGATTTCATTTATGTGAAGGAATCCTGTGACATTAGTGTATGCATTATAATATTTCATTTATGTGTAATGTCCAGCCAATCCACAGAGATAGAAACTACATTGGTATTTGCTTGGGGCTGGGGTGCAGGAAGAGGGAAGGGAGAGTACAGGAATGGTGAGTGACTGCTAATGTGTATGAGGTTTGTTTTTTGGTGGATGAAAATGTTTAAAAATGTCCTAAAACCACTGAACTATATACTTTAATTGGCTGAAATTTATGACATGTGAAATATACCTCATAAAGCTATAAAAATAAAAAAATTAGGGAGCAGATGTAGCTCAAGTGGTTGAGCACCTTCTTCCCTTGTACAAGGTACTGGGTTCAATCCCTGGTACCTCCTAAAATTTTTTAAAAATTAAAATTGGTGCATGGGTTTGGATGCAGGCAAAGAAGGGTTAAATTGAACAGTGCAAGAAAGGCCCTGAAAATCATGTTAGCATCACAAGATTTACAATAACTGTTACTATGCTTACTTCCTTCTCCCCTGCTTCAACATCATTTATCTCAGTAACTTCTACTTGTCTTTCCTATCCCAGCTAAAATATAATTTCCTTCAGGGAACCTTCCTTAACCATCCTAAACTTATAGACCCAAAACTCAGTGTGGCGTGCAATAATGCATTCTCATATCTTCCCTTTTTTATTTTATTGTTTCAATGTGTATAATTGTGAGTTATGTGTCTAAGACCTCCTCTACTTTCTTCACCACTGTATCTTCAAGCCAACTGTAGAACTTATCACAGAAGAGACACTTGACATTCGTTGATGAATTAATGAATTTAAATAATTGTTCTGTATTTTTGAGGATCAATACATTTTTAATGTCTCCCATGCTTAGCTGCTGCTCCACCCAGAAAAGGGATTCATATGGAGCTTCCTTGGACCAGTCTGTGCCACCTCTATGAGTGATGACATCAGGGCACCCTTGCTATCCAGCTGAGGGATTCAGATGGAGGGTGACAGACACAGGACTGTCCTTGGGTTGTCATGGGTTTGGTTTGGTTTCCTGAGACTGCTCCTCCATCTACAAACTCTGGAGCTGTTGATAAACCTAAAATCTACTTAAAAGTAGAGTAGATGTTGGATAGGCTTGGGGGAAGAGACAACAGGTTTGAAATTTTATTCAGTGAAGTTTCCATGGTTTCCCACAGGTCAACTTCACATTCTTTTGATGACCCTCTGGATTTTTAAAAGCAAACTCTCTTCCCTCAACAGTGATGTGTCATCCTTCCAGAACATGAAATAAGATGGAGAAGGTGGGGCAAAACCCCACGATCTTGTATGGTCTTATCAGCCAAGCCATGTTCCACTGGAGTTTCTGATATCCCTCATCAGAGTCTTCTGAGGGGACTGAACCATTAGATGCAGCCACCTTTCTATGGCTCCCAGCTCAGATTCAGTGATCTGCTGCTGATACCCAAACCATCTGTCCATCTATAATTCCAGCTTGTGACTCCCTCCACAAGAAGGAAAATTGACATTGGTCGATGAAAGTTCTTTGGAATTTTGTCAGCTATCCTATGACAAAGTCCCAATGATGTTTCTGTTTTCAGGAAGTACTTAGAAACAGCCTCTACTTTCAAACCCCAGCCTCCTTCTCAACCCTCCTCCATTTCTCCACCTGGAAAAACTTTATTTAATATCAAATCCTCTAGGAGGTGGTCTTAGTTTCCTATGGCTTCTCTAACAAAGTATCACACACTAGAAGACTTAAAAACAGCAGAAATAAATTGTCTCACAGTCCTGGAGGCAAGAAGTCCAAATCAAGGTATCAGCAGAGCTAACAAGCAGACAAGCCTTCCTTGTCCCTTCAAGCTTCTTGTATGTGCCAGCAATCCTTACTATTCCTTGACTTATAGATGCATCACTCCAATCTTACCTTCATTGTCACATTTATTGGATATCTATCTATATCCAATATCTCCTTCAAAGGACATCAGTCATATTAGACCAGGGCTCACCTTAATCCAATTTCTAATCACATCTTCAAAGACCCTATTTCCAAATAAGATCCCATTTATGGGACCAGGAGTTAAGACTTGAACATGTCTTTTTGAGGGATAAAGTTCAGCCAGTAACAGGGGCATAGGAAGTTCTTTGCTCCAGGCACCTTTGTGCAAAATTAACATTTATCTCCTTTAGGTCCCAATCATTATCCTTGAAAAATACTGCACATAATTATTTAGTTATACTAGTCACTTGACTAGACTGAGAGCTCTATGAAAACAGAAATCTTGTTGATATTTTTTATTCCAAGCCCCCAGGACCAAACCAGGTGCACATATGTCTTCAGTAATATCAGTTAAATAATTTATGAATCTCCATGGAACTTCATAGACCTTTTGGAACTCAAATGATGAAGTATCACTACTCTCCTCTATCCAAGTCAAAAAGCTCTCCCTGACCCAGTGGCATTGATTCTGCAGAACTCCTTGACAGTAAAGATAAATGCCAATCACAACTCATTCTAAGAGTTCACCACAAGGGGACAGGGGACGGGGCAAGGGCATCCATGGGGTGGAGATGAGAATGGTCTTTATATGGGCACTCTGGGTACATCACAGATCTCCTTTCTCATCCTGCCCAGCTCTTCATCCTGGGATGCACCTAGTGTCTGGGCATCCTGCAGTGGGGCCCAGCTGCCCACATCATGACCTACCTCTTCACCATCATCAACAGCCTGCAGGGCACCTTCATCTTCCTGGTGTACTGCCTCCTCAGTCAGCAGGTACCAGACCCCGGCTCTACCAAGGTCTCATCCCATCCACACTCCACTCTGTGGGCTAACCCAGAGCATTCTTTGACTCTTCAGGTCCAGACACAATACAGGAAATGGTTCAAAGGAATCAGGAAATTTAAAGCTGAGTATGAGGAGCACATGCTCTCCAGCAGGGTTGTGTCTGACTCCTCCAAACCCAGCAAGGTAAGATCACCCATTGCTCTTCTGCAGAGCCCTTCACTAATTGGTCCACTTGAGCAATGCATATATATCCCACTGAGCAACTTGGGTCTACAGTGGGGATACCGTGAAATGGCTCACACTTGGTTTACTCTTGGACTCACTGGAGGGCATATTTTTCCATTAACAATGGTATCAATTGAAAAGCTTGTTAAAAAATACTTTGCTTTTACTCCTTAGGGAACTGTACTAACTTGACCCTTGTACACAAACATTCTTTATTGAACACCTACTATGTGCCATGTCTGGTACCATGTACTGTTCAATTTTTTTTGTAAGAGAAAAATAATTTGTTATTTTTATTTTTTATTTTTTTTCATTTTTAAAGAAGCTTTAGATTACATAAATGTTAGATTAAAAAATATAAGGGATTTCTCAAGGGCTTGACAGTCATGTGAAACATCTATATACATGTAAAACGTTTTCAACATGCAATGATGTGGGAGAAAGTAGGCATGCATGCAAAGTGAAGATGAAGTCCTGTAATTAACTATATTTATGATATTTCTGGTCAGGTGAGAAACAAACCAAAACCTATAACTTTGAGTCTCAGGTCAATGAGTGAATTTCTACTTATGGTCAAGAATGAATAAAAGAGCTGAAAGCAGATATATGATGGCTATTTTTGGTCTCAAGATACAAATTTGGCAATAATTTGATTAAATTAGCTTTTCAGGTTTTAAAATATATATATATAAGGGATTCCCATATGCCCCATTCCCTCCTCCCCCACACTTTCCAACATCAACAACATCCCTCTTTAGTGTAGTACATTTGTTACAATTGATGAACACATATTAAAGCTTTGCTACTAACTATGCATTACAGTTTACATTATAGTTTACACTCTGTCCCACACAATTTTCTAGGTTATGACAAAATATAGGCCTGTATCCGTTACTGCAATGTCATGCAAGACAACTCCAATGCCCCAAAAATGCCCACATATTACATTTATTCTTCCTTCTCACATCCCTCAGAAACTCTGGTGGCCACTGCCTTTATATAAATGATAAGAATTCTTCCACTGTGGGAATAATAATAAGTCTATAGTAGAATAATAGTAAGTATACTTTAGTCCACTGTTCATTTATCAATCTTGAAGATTTCGGGATGATGATGGCCGCTTTGCTTCTAAAGGAAAGGGAGCTTAGATCCCATGGGGCAGATGGATGGAACTATCTTGCTTGCAGTTGCAGACATTCTCTGTTCTTTGGGATGAGCATTTTCCATCATCATCTCCTTCTTAGTTGTTCTGGGTGAGTCCAATGAACTGGAGAGTAGGTGTTTCAACTTTGCTGGAATTCAGCACTCAACTCTCACATGAACGGACCAAAGATTTAAGTCTCTGGAACATGTATTTAAAAAGTATAGTGCTAATTATAGGTTAAAATAAAAGGAGAGAAGAGCCATGTGTAGGGAAACAATAAATGAGTTTAACTCTGTTACACTGGGAAGCATAAATTCCAGAGTAAGGCCCACTGACAGGGTGCTGAACTCCTTAGCTTGTCTGCCCTGCTTATAGTGTCTGGATGTCTCCAGAGCCCTCAGGAGCCCCACTCTTTCAAGTGGTATTTAATTTGGCAGTCAATGAGGTCCTGCTGAGACGTGAATAAATCTAACCTCTGGAATGACTTCCTGACTCACTTTGAAGTCTCTTAGCCATATGAACTCATTTCTCTTTATGTTTTCCCCCTTTTGGTCAAGGTCTTTTTCCAGTTGCATTGCTGGTTGGTGCTTGGTAGTAATTCCTCAGTGCCAGCTAGGCTCATCACCCAGTGTCATGTCCCACACTGGGGGGAAGGTAATGCATTTATATGTTGAGTTCTGCTAAGAAAGAGGCCACATTTGAGCAACAAGGAGGCTCTTAGGAGGGGTATTAGTCAGCCAAAGGGGTGTGGATGCAAAATACCAGAAATCTGTTGGTTTTTATAAAGGATATTTATTTGGGGTAGAAGCTTACACTTAACAGTCCATAAAGCATAATTTTTCCCTTCACCAAAGTCTGTTGCCACATCTTAAAGCATGACAGCTGCCAAAGTTTGCCAGGGTTTAGGCTCCTCGAGTTCCTCTCTCCTAGGGCTTGCCTCTCTCTGGGCTCAGGCTTGCTTGGTGCCACAAGGCCAGCTGTAGATTATCAAGAAAATGACTTGCTTCTCTTCCCAGGGCCTTCTCTCTTTCTTCATGACAAAGCTCCTCTGTACACTACTTCCTGGGGCTGCAGCTCAAAACTCCACATCACAACTCCAGCTCAAAACTGCTCCCTCTGTCCTTTGCCATGCCTTTTATATTTGATTCCCCCACCCACCAAGGGGTAAGGCTCAACACCCTACTGATTTGTCCCTGTCAATGCCCTAATTATAACTTAATCATACCCAAATTAACAGACCAGTTTACAAGCATAATTCAATATCCATTTTTGGAATTCATAATTACATCAAACAGACAAACTGCTACGGGAAGCAAACCTTAGGCAATATATAATACTAGGCTAAGTTTTCATTGGAAAAGTAAAGATTAATAATGACAGTCATCAATATAAAGATCCCATCAATGGACAATCCTCTTTCACTAGTCACTGACCCTGTACTCAGAGGATACTTGCTCTCCCATTAGAGAATGTGGCAGAGCTCCCCAGAATGGGAATTTGATATTCTTTCAGTTATTGTGTGAAACTCTACTCACCATGACAATGCCCCATAAACATTTGAACACATTTATATGCCTTATAGGTGTGCCTCAGGTGAACCTTCCCCATGTATACCCCATCACTGACACTCTACACCAATGATCCTCTTCTGTCATAATTGTAACCTTTCTGTGAAACAAAACTTCTTCAAAATGAAGCCAAAAAAATAACCAAATAAAATTAATAAGAAAATGAAATAATGATAGTTTTAAAAATGAGAAAAAAAATACAAGAAATTAAAAGAAAAAAAAATTTGGAATAATAAAAATTAATGAAAAAATATTTTTAAAAATTTTTTGACATTATGTCTTTCATCACTGTAAGATCTGTTGTCTTGTATGTACAGTGATATTTTCTTCCATTTATTCCCTCAGTGTCTCATTTTTTTCATTTTGTATTCAAAGAAGTTTTAGGTTACAGAAAGGTAATGTACAGAATATAGGGGATTCTCATATACTCAACATCCTCTGACTTTCCCCTTCCTGCTATTAATAACATTTTACATGTGGATGGTACATTTGTTACAATTGATGTACAAATATTAAAATATTTTTACTAACCATGGTCAATAATTTACATTATGGTTTACATTTTGGAGTACAGACTTTTATAAATTTCGAGGAAATTTAACATGGCCTGTATACATCATTGCAAGATTATGGAGTACAAATCCATTGCCCCCAAAATATCCCATGTTACATCTATTCAATTTCTCCCTCCTCCTCCCCTCAGGACCCACAGAAACCATGAAGCTTCACTTCTTGAAGAACAATATTCATAGTTTCTTGCAAAACATTGAAGGCTTGACATACTGGCCTGTCCTCCCCTATTAGGCACTGCCTATGCTCTCGAGAGACACCAAAACCCTATGAGAACATAGAAGAACTCCCCAGGATGGGAGTGCATTACCTTCCTGCTCATTATGTGGGTCTCCACCCACTGATACAATACACTATGACAAAATGATCACTCACACATTCTCTAGAAGGCTCCCCCAGGTGCTCTGTGTCCTGCATGTCCCGCACATCCAACACCCTAAACTAGTAAACCTCCCCTGCCATATTTGCAAGAAAAATTCCCAACCTTATACTTTCAACCATATAACTGCAAATTACCAGAGTTCACCTGCTCCCTCCCCCATCCTTCCCCCAGTTCCATGGACCGCCCAATCAACACTTTCACATTACCCCCCTCAAAAACCAGCACTGCCCAACCCAATAGCATCAATGCACGGTTGTCATATCCCTTCACTGCACAACTACACCCTTCCAACTTATCAAATGTTTAGCATTCCTCCCATGAAAGACCCATCCCAGACACCCCTCACCAATGATCATCTACTGCCCCTGTTGTAACCCTTCTGTGATCTAAACCTTCCTTGAAGATGAAGCCCATATAACAGCCAAATACAATTAATAGGAAAATGAAATAATAATAAGCTTAAATGTAAGAGAAAAAAAAAAGATGGAAACTCAGAAAAAAAACAAAAATTAAAATAAAATTAAAGGATTGGGACATTCAAAAAATGGGGGAAAATAAATAAATAAATAAAATTAAAAATAATTTATTATTTTTCCCCCTTTTATCACAGCATTATCGGGTGTCCAGTCTGTACCGTGGCACCTTCCCCTTCTCACTCCCTCCAATGTCTCCCAAATTTTCATTTAATTTTCAAAGAAGTTTTAGGTCACAGCAAAGTCACACACAGAATACTAGAGACTCTCATATACCCAACCTCCTTCCCCTTTCCTCACCCCATATTAAAACCTTTTTTATGTGGATGGTAGCATTGTTATAACTGATATAACAGTTATAACAGATAATGAAACATAGCTATGAAACATTGTCAATGGTATACATTGTAGTTTACAATTTAGACAGTACACTTTAATAATTTTTAACGATATTTACCATGTCCTGTGTCCATTATTGTACAGTAATGAAAAACATTTTCCCAGACCTTTAAATACCCCCTGTTTGATCTTTTCTGTTCCTTCCTCCCCATCCCCTTGGGGCACATAACACTCTCCTCTCTTGACTCGTTGGATGACAAGATTCATAGTTACATGCAACAAGAGGTCTTGACAAGCTGATTATCCTCCCCTATTAGGCACCTAGTCCCCCTCCCATCTCTCCCCCCAGTATCCATGGTATTCTAGCTCACCATTCCTAATCTACCCACCTGTTGACCCTGCACCACCAAACCCAGTAATATAACTACCCACCTTTCCTATCCTTCAATATACAACTATACTCTATCACTTTACCATAGATTATGTCCATATGAGTGGTGACTCACAACCTTCTCTTCTCTTTCTCTCCCTTGTTAACCTGTCTTTCAGACAATGGTTCTCATGAACTGCTCACTTTCCTCAATTCAAATTAGTGAGGTCATATAATGTTCATCCTTCAATGCCTGGCTTGCTTCACTCAACATAAGGTCTTCAAGATTCATCCATGTTATTCCATGTGTTAGCACTTTATTCCTTCTTACAGCTGAGTAATATTCTATTGTATGTATGTACCATATTTTGTTTATCCATTCATCTGTTGATGGGCACCAGGGCTGATTCCAACTTTTGGCAATTGTGAACAATGCCACTATGAACATTGGTGTGCATATATCTGTTCATGTCTTTGTTTTCAGTTCTTCTGAGAGGTCTCTGGAGACACCCAGGTCCTATATGGAGGGGATAGCTCCAGAGATTGATGCCCTAACAGTGGGCTCTACTTTGGAATCTGCACTCCTGACAGTGACAGAGTTGGACTCAAATAAGTCCTCCCTGAACATGGTCCATCAGCCCCTTCTATTCTAACCTATATGTGATGCTGGAGTTTGTAGGTGTACTTCCAGAGACTGAAGCCTTTGGCCTACCCATGTGCCAGCTGTGCCTGGAATTTTGGTGGAGCTGTAACTCCTACTCTACAGCTCAATGGACTCACCCAAGTCACCTGATGAGGAGATGATGATGGATAATGGCCATCCCAGGTAATGGAGAGAGCCTGCAGCTGCAGGCAGGATAATCACATCCATCATATGCATGGGATATGGGCCCCATCTCACTTGGAGGTGGACTGGACACCACCATCCCAAACTCCTCAGGATTGAGGGAAGAGCTATGGACTAGAGAGGACTTAATGATATTCTGTTGTAGACATATTGTGAGTCAAGCAATGGAAGAAATTATAACAGTGAGGTGGAGTCAGTGGCCACTGGATGCTTTCAGGGCAGGGAAGGGAAAAGCAGTTGTAATACAGGGGCTTTTTCAGGACTTGGGAATTATCCTGGGTGACATTACAACAACATATATAGGCCATTTTACATCAGCATATACCATGCAGAACTGTGTGGGAGAGAGTGTGGTCTACAATGTGAACTATGGTCCATGCTTAGTGGCAAAGCCCCAGGATGTGTATATCCATTGCAGGTGATGTGCCTCACTAATGAAAGATGTTTATGTGGGATACTATGGGAGGTGTGGGAGGTGGGGAGCATGGGAATCCCTATAATTTTTGTATAACATTTATGCAATCTAAGCATGTTTTAAAACATATATATATTTTTAAAGTACCACACAAATACAAAGTATCGACAATAGCAGAGTATATGTGAACATTGTACTTTTCCATGAATTATCTGTAATCCTGTAATGATGTTTCTAATGTAAAAATAATAATATTTCAAAATGTTATACTGACAGAAAAAATAAACTGCATTATTTAAAAAAATCATTGACTTTTATAATTTTAATTGTAAATATATTTTAAATAAAATTGTAATTATAAAAAAAGAAAAGAAAAGAAAAGCCTGCCACGTGACCACTTTGGGATCCTCATGCCTCTGAATCAGTAAACAAAGAAGGAAAATACTGTACTGGCTGGAGTAATTGATCCTTATTTTCAAGAGGAAAATATCCTTTATCTCCTACACAATGGAGATAAAGAAGAATTTGCCAGGAATACAGGAGATATCCTCGATCTTCTCTTAGTACTACCGCGTCCTTCAATTAAAGTCAATGGAAAATTACAAAAACCCAATCCAGACAGTATTTACAATGGCCCAGAATCTTCTGGAATGAAAGTTTTGGTCGCCCCACCAGGCAAAGAACAATGCCCAACTGAGGTGTTTGCTGAAGTTCAAGGGAGCATGAATGGTTAGTGGAAGGAGTGATAAATACGAACTTTGAACATGTAACCAGTAACAGAAATGAGGACTATAATGTTCATGGATATTTCTTACTTGTTTTGTTATATGTATATTTGTATATGTACATAAAACAAATATCTTTGTTTTCTTCCCTATCCTTTCCCCTTCTAATATGACATAAGCTGTATTATGTTCATGCCATAGTATTTAAGGATATCAGGAGGTGAGTATTACTCAAGAGCTTGTACCCTATTCTGGAGAGATTTAATATGATTCCAGTTACAAGGAGGACAGTGGAATATTGTCAGGTGGGAAATAGCTATATAGCTATATATCTATATAACTGTAATTTTCTTTATTTAGAGATTAAATATGGTTTAAGCTGATTTGTATGGCTTCCAAATTGACAAGGAGTGGACTCTGATGATTAGGCTAATATGTCAACTCAGCCAGGTAATGGTGTCCAAGTGTTTGGTCAAGCAAGCACTGGGCTAATTGCAATACAAGGGCATTTCATAGACTCCAATCATCAGTGAGTTGATTGCATCAATAATGGTTGATTACATCTATAATCAAGTGAGGAGATTGCCTTCCTCAATGAGTGACATCTCATCCAATTAGTTGCAGGCCTTAAAAGACAAGTGATTTTGTCAGTCAGATAATTTTCATGTCTACTTGAGACAGTCAGGCAGTCTCCTGAAGAACTCATCAAGGACCTTCATTGGAGTCCCTGCATTGCAGGCTGCCTTACAGAATTTGAAAATGTGCAGCCCCATGTTCACATGAGACAATTTTATAAAATCTCATATTATTTACAAATATATCCTATTGGTTCAATTTCCCTATAGAAACCTGGTTAATACACCTACATTCATGCATCGAAGTTGTTTGTTACATATCTTACTTGACTAAAATAAATAGCTAGGTTGCAGTATGTTGCATTTAAGGCTGTATTCCAGAAATGATAAGATGATAAGTGATTTCCAGAAACAATGGAACCTAAATTGGTCAAAGTACAGTTGGGAACACTGAGCCTGAGGTGGTTTGACCTGTCCCAGGCACACAGGAGTGTTGTGTTAAAGACAGAACTAGAGCAGATATTACTTGGGCAATTGTGGTGGTCAGATGTGTAGGTGCACATAGGTTATCACATTCTGATCCCCAATAAGTGCTGATAACACTAATATAACAGTGAAGATAAGAGAAAACAGTTCTCTGTCCCTAGTATTAATTTTGAAAATAAAGCTTCTGCTGTAAGCCTGAATCTTTTTTTATAAGACAGAAGCCCTTCAAGTAGGATCAAATCCTCAGGGTTTCAGGGCAGGAGAGGTTGGAGTTGTGCTAGGCTCTCTCACTATTGACTTATAGGACCTCAGCCATAGTCCCAGGATTCAGTGACTCAGGATTCAGGTCATTTTTCAAGAAGGCTGATCTCCAGGCAGGGAGTATCTCCTAGACATTGTGAGATTGTCCCTTCTGCAAAGATATAACACTGTGTTGATGTATTGTCAAGGATCTGCATGTCATTTCCCCTGATGTAATGAAAACAATTTTTACCATTATCCAAATTCACTGGCATTGATAGAGAAAACAGGAATTGGACATTTCTGAGATTCTAAATTTTTCAGGTAGAATGGATCTATGAATGGGTTTCTAGGACTCCTGTAACAAAGTATCATTAATTGGATGCCTTAACACAGTGAAAATCTATTGTCTTGCAGCTTTGGAGGCTATGAATCTTAAGACTTTAGGGGAGAATCCTTCCCATCCTTCTACCCACTGGTGCTTTGCCCAAAATCACTGAGCTTCAATTCCTAAGTCAGTCATCAAATGGCACCTTCTTTGGGTCTACTGTGTCCAATTCTTTCCTTATTATAAGAACACCAGTCATGTTGAATTAGGGCTCATGTAATCCAGTTTAACGACATCTTATCTAACAACATCTTCAAATACCCCATTTCTGAACAAAGTCATATTCATTAAACCAGATGTTAGGATTTGAACATGTCTTTTTGGGAGACAGGATTCAATCTATACCACTGATACAAAATATTGGCAAGCTGAGGATATTCCATAGGCTGTCTGGATTTGTAGTTCATAGGAAGGCTTATGTTCCTTAAAGTTCCTCCTATAGGAAAGAGTCTTGAGGTATACAGTGTCCCTGCAGACTCATCTGTGAACAGGGAATAAAGAGGTGTAGGCACCTGCTAGGAGTGATAAAAAATAATCTACATTAGAGGTTGACTGGAACAATTTCAATTCTAGAATAATTATTGAATATACACTTTTTAAGTGGCCTTTCAAATGAAGAAGGTTTCATGAAAGTTAAATGAGACATTGAGGTCATTCTGATTTATGATCCATATTGGATTGGACCCACTTTTTCTGAATTCACTGTGTTTGATTCATTTGTTTTCCCTCTGAAATTTTTAGAATATCCAATATAAATCAGCCAATAGAAGAAATAAAATATCAGAATGGTTACTAGGGAGATTAGAGGACCTTGTTTGTGTTGGGTATGAATATCCATAAGCATAGATGCACATGCACTGTATTCCCTAAGTCATCTTTTTTCCTATGCTACATCTGGTTCCCTTATCACCTCCTTCTGTGAGATCCATGTCCTGGAAATAGAAAATCCTCTATTTGGAAAAGTGGAACCCCATGAAGGGGACTGTGTTCTCCTAGGGCTTAGCCAGCCTTTCCTCCCAGAGGAGCCACAGAGGCAAGAAACTTCCATGGTCCCCTTGACCTTTACATACAAAAATTCTTCCCACATGCAAATCACCAATTCAGTCAACTGATGAAAGCACAGCTCACCTGAAGTTAAATTCAGGACCCTCTCAACCAGGAAGATATTGACTGCAAGTCATGGGTCACATCCACAGGAACATGAAACCTCAATGGTTCTTCCTCTTTCTGGTGGCAGCTCCTAGATGTGAGTGTCTCAGGGATTCAGACATAAAGATAATATGGATGATACCTCTGAGCACAGGAATCACTGTGATTTTTAAATGTATACACATAGATCACGGCAGAGAGTGGACAGGGTGCGGCACGGGTGTCTGTGCTGTGGGTGTGTGGAGTAAGAAGCTTGGGACATCTATCTGGACAGATCGATGGTGTGGACTGAACCATAGAGATTCGTGAGTTTTAAGCCTGCCT
>JAQZBX010032835.1:13934-25776 GCA_029593785.1 Cabassous unicinctus | reverse complement strand
ATTTAAAAAAAAAAAAAAAAAGTAAGTTACATGCTTGGGATCATCAGGGAAATGGGGAACCAGCAGTTGAAATTTGAAGAGTACTCTAGATTAAAAAAAAAAACTTTATTAAAAATCACCAGTGTAACTATTAAATCAACTTTTGAGGAAATTTTTTCTCTTGTACAGAAACATTGTTATTGGTTTCAGCCACAAGGGTGGAATATTATAAATCTGGAACAATGGAAGTTAGTCATGAAGCTTTAGAAAGGACTTATCAAAAGGGAGAGATAATTCCCATACATATATGGTCTTTGTGTAGCCTTATGTCTGTTGCTCTTGAACCATTACAATCAGATGAAAATGAAGATAATAAACAGGATACTGCTATCACTGGACTGATAGCAGAACAAACTTATGTTGATTCTAATGAAAATATATATGAAAAAATTCATGAACAGCCAAAAACAGATAAATTCATGTCTATTAAAAGGGAAGAAAAGAAAAAGTGAGTTTATGGAAATTTTCCAGTGGTCGTTATGCCATCCATTCCACAAGATGATTTATTGTCTTTTGAAACCACACTTGAGCCTCCTAAGGTATCTGCTGATTCATTTTTTATGACATTTAATGACCCTCCAAAAGTTTCTTTGTGCTGGCACCATCCTTTTCAATTATGAAAAGCATAGCACAGGGAAGTAGAGAAGGAGATTCAGAGGCTATGCAACTTTTTTCTGCTTTTCCAGTAACAGTTACTCAAATTCCAGTAGATGCTCAAAATCCCCAAGGAGACATACAATTTGATGATGCTCCTCTTCCTTTTAAAACTATCAAAGAATTAAAACAAGCATGTACTCATTATGGTATAAATTGCTTTAAATGTGGGAAACCAGGTCATATGGAAAAAAAAAATAGCTGAAACAAAACTAGTGTGAGAGCTCAATCTAGCGGCAATAATAGGTCAATACCAACTCGTGTGTGTCTAATATGTCAGAAGGGTTTACACCTGGCCAATGAATGCCATTCTACATACCATAAAAATGGCAGTCTCATTAATAAGTCAGGAAACTTCCAAGCAGGCCTTGCTCAGGACCCTCAGACAAACAATATGAGCACATTTCCCAGCCTAGCTCAAATCTACCCAGTCAGCAACAGAGTAGCTCACTCAGGCATGTAACGGAGCTAAAAACAGCTACCAAAGGCAGTGCAGCCGTCGATCTTTCCTCAGCTGAAACTAAGCTTATTACTCCTTCACTGGGTATACAAAAAATAAGGACAGGAATTAAAATGCCTATCCCAAAAAATAATGTAGGTTTCATTATTGGCTGTGGCAGTCTTATGACCAAAGGTGTTTTACTGCAAATTGGGATCATTGACTCAAATTTTGACAGAGAAATTTGTGTATTAATACAAACTTTAACTCCCTATCACATTGAATTGGGGGATCATATAGCTCAACTTCTTTTATTACTGTAACTTAAACCTTAATCTTGGCCTATAAAACATACAGGAGGATTTGGTTCCACTGGGCATAAAGTTTATTGGCAAACAGCAATTGCTGATGAAAGGCCTGAAATTACCATAAAAATGAAATGAAAGATATTTGTAGGATTAGTGGATACCGGGGCTGATGTCTCTATAATTGCTAAATGATATTGGCAACTACCTTGGACTTTACAAAAAGTGCCTACAGTTTTCACTGGCATTGGCACAATGACAGATGTTTCCCAAAGTACTCAGATATTTAAGGTAGAAAGTCCAGAGGGACAAGAGGCTGCTCTGCAACCTTATGTTGCAGATGTAGGACTTAATTTATGGGGAAGAGACTTATTATACCAATGGGGAGCTTATTTGAATATTCCTAATGTTTCTGATACAGCTAAACATCTTATTACTCATATGCAATATGCTTCCCCTTCCTGACCTGTGACATGACTTATTGGAGACTACCATGGTCTAGGATATTAAAAATTTAGAATAGGGGCTAGTGTTGCAAAGGGCTTTGCATTACCTTTAAAATGGCAAACAACCAAACCTATCTGGGTTGAACAGTGGCCCCTTCCAAAAGAAAAGTTAGAAGCCCTGAAAGGATTAGTCCATGAGCAGTTAATGGCAGGGCATATTGAACCCTCTACTAGCCCATGGAAACCCCCAGTTTTTGTAATTAAAAAGAAATCTGGCCAATGGTTCATGTTGACTGATTTGTGAAATTAACAAAGCTATTCAAACTATGGGATCTTTTATGTTTCTTTACTATTCCTCTCAATCCAAATGATAGAGAAAAATTTGCATTTACTATTCCTTCTATTATTCACTCAGCTCCTACTGAATGATATCATTGGAAAATTCTACCTCAGGGAATGATGAACAGTCCTATATTATGTAAATCCTTTGTTCACATTCCATTACAAATTTTATGAAAACAATTTCCCAATGCTATGATTATTCACTATATGGATGATATTCTTTTTTACACTGAGCAAACTTCTGAGCTGAAACAAATATTTCAGCTGGCTAAAGAAATTCTTCCTCAACATGGGTTACAAATAGCAGAAGAAAAAAATTCAAAAACAGGCTCCTTTTCAATATTTGAGCCATGCTATTAATGGAAATATTATAACTCCACAAAAGGTCCAGTTTTGAACTGATCATTTACGTACTTTAAATGATTTTCAAAAATTACTGGGTGATATTAATTGGGAATTTTAGGAGTTCCAACTTATGCTTTAACTAATCTTTTCAGTACTCTTAACAGGAGACTCTGACTTAAATAGCCCTCACATTTTGAGCCCAGAAGCAAAAAAGGAGTTCATTGGAAAAAAGAGCACAAAATAGCCAACTAACAGGGATAAATATAAATCTTCCAGTTTCACTTTTAATATTTCCATCTTGCCATTCCCCACTGAGATACTTGGCAAGAGGAGGGCATAATAGAATGGATATTCTTACCCAACAAAGATACAAAAAAACTTCATACTTATCCTGAAAAAATTATAGCAATAATATAAAAAGGCCATATTCACCTGAGACAGCTTATGACTAGAAATCCTGATAAAATCATACTGGACCTTACAAAGCAGAAGCTTTCTCAAATCTGGCAGTTCAGTAACTCTTGGCAAGTGGTCTTAGCAAATTTTATTGGAACAATTGATAATCATTTCCCAAATTCAAAATTTTTATAGTTTTTAAAACGTACTTCATGGATTCTTCCTAAGGTTGTCAAACAACAACCACTCTCTGCTGCACTTACTTGCCACACTGATGGCAGCAGTAATGGAAATGCAGGTTATTTAGGCCCAACTACAAAATCTTGGAAAACACCTTATTCAACTGCCCAAATGTGGAACTAATGGCTGTTGTTCAATTGCTAACAGATGTTTCTGAGCTTTTAAATATTGTGTCTGATTATGCTTATGTCTGTCACATTGTTTGTCATATAGAAACAGCTCAAATAACTCCAATTTCTAAATTAGAAGTTCTTTTCCTACAATTACAAAAGACTGTTCATGAATGATCTAATCCAATTTACATTACTCATATTCATTCCCATACTCAACTTCCCTGCCATATGGCTTCACAAAATGATTTGGTAGATAAACGTATTGCTCATACCGAAACTGCTGCTGATTATCATAAACTTACACATACTAATGCTTCTGGCTTATGTCATAAATATCCCCACTTAACAGTAAAAGAAAGTAAAAAGAATGATAGAAAATGTCCTACTTGTGGGCCCATAAATGCCCTCACTTTCTCTCCAGGAGTAAATCCCAGTGGAGAACATCCTAATGAAATTTGGCAAATAGATGTTACACATGTGCCCTCTTTTGGCCACCTTCAATATGTACATGTGACAGTGGACACATTTTCTAATATTATTTGGGCAACTGCTCACGCAGGTGAAAAGGCCTCACATGTACGTTCTCACTTATTACATTGTTTTGTTGTAATGGGCCTGCTGGCACAGCTAAAAACTGATAATGGGCCTCCCTATCTTAGTCAATCTTTCAAAAAATTTTGCAGTGACTGCAACATTAAACATTTTACAGGAATTCCATATAACCCCTAAGGACAAGCAATAGTAGAAAAAAGCTTCACTTACTAAAATTAATGTTACAAAAATAAAAAGGGGAAGATGGAGGAGAATCTGCTAAAGACAAACTATCTAACACATTGCTTACCTTAAATTTTCTTAATAGACAACAAATTTCTAATACCACAGCAGCAGAAAGACAATGGGAGGTTATTAAGAATGAAAATGAAAAATGCGGAAAACCCATATATTGGAAAAATCAAACAACCAATAAATAGGAAAAAGGAGAGGTTAAAATTTGGGGCCAAGCTTTTGCTCTTATCATTACAGAAACAGGAGAACAACAGTGAAATCTCCTCCAGAAAAATCAAGCCTAGAGTTGAAGATGCTGCCGAAACTTAAGCTATGGACATGGTGGTTTCACATTGGATTAATTATAGGTAAAGTATTAGGTCAAGATAAGATGCCATAGCATGATTACACTTATTGGGCATACATTACCAACCCACCTCTTTTAGAGCTGTTAACCTGGGCCGATAGTCTTACCCAATTTATCTTAATCAATCTCACCATTTTCCAGGACCTATAGACTTATGGCTACCCTTAAAGCCAAAAGAAGAAGGGAAATTTATAGAAAATTTAACTTTACCTTTTATAGACTGCCCTCTTTGTATTGGACATGGTTCAGCATGCATGCAACCTCAAAATCGCAGTGTAGTTTAACAGAAAAAAATCAAACTCAAATTTATATTCTCATTTTCCCTTCTTTAACATATAAATCAGAAAATATGGTAAATCTTACATGTCCCTGTCAAAACAGATTACTAAATGACAAATGGCATATATGTCATGGTTTTACAGATGTTGTGTTTTTTAATGATTCCTATGGAATTTCGGGCCCTTATAAGAATGCTGAAGCCTCTTAAAAACACAGCCATATCTTGGCTCATTAATAATTTAACCATAACTGCTAATGACAGTGATCCTTATTTCTGGAATTTTGGTAATACAGCATTTACTAACAACTCAATAAATTGGATAAATCAAGGAAGATTTATCCCACAACCATGGGACACTAAACTTAACAAAATTCAAAATTATTTGTGGAAATTATTTTTGGGAAGTGGCCCAATTTTCAAATAGCAAGGCAATAAAACTAATATTACCAATTTAAAACGAAGATCAACTCAATTTCTTAAAGTATGTGTATGAAATCCTATAGTTTTTATCACTGGAAAAGTAACTTTTGGTGAAAGGAATGTTAGCTGCTCCAACTGCTCTTTATTTATATGTCTTAAGAATTCATATTTGCAGGAAAATCAAACTCTTTTTATAGCAAGAAGAAAAGGACTATGGTTACCGCTTCAGATGACCAGACATTGGCAACGGTCTCCAGAATCCCAATTGCTGTGGCACTTCCTCGACCATTATTTAAATAGAACTAAAAAACTGATTGGACTTTTAATAGCAGGAATTTTGGGACTGATTGGCATAACTGCCACAGCCATCGCTGGCACAGCCCTACATCAAGGAGTCCATACTCAACAATATGTTAAGGACTGGCATAAAAATGTAAGTGAGATGTGGCATAGCCAGTCTCACATTGATATGGAACTGAATAATTGTATGAATGATCTTGAAACAACTATTATACATTTGGGTAGTCAAATCTAAAATTTATATGTGTTAAGAGCTCTTAAATGTGATTGGAATGAAAGTTCTTTTTGTATTACTCATTTGCCTTATAACAATAATAAGCATGATTGGGAAGAAGTAAAAAATCATAATATTTGTTTAGATATTTTAGAATTGCAAAAGAAAGCATTGAGCATTTCTCAAGATGAATTGAAAGAAACCTGTGCAGAATTTTGGAATGAATTGTCTGAAAATTTAAATACTGTCAATCCATTTCACTGGTGGAAACAAAAAAGAGTTCAAATATAATTTTGGGTTGGATTAGGAATTATTGTTTTATACATTTTAAATGTTTCTATTTTAAAGGGTACAGTAATAACATATATTCATAGAAAATATGAAAAATTAAATAAGATAAATGCATATATGTTAAGAAAGTTAGCCATGAATAACTAATTTAGCATTATTTGTGGTAGAAAGTTGTATACTAATAAACCCATGATTTTATACTAATTATCTACATATAAGCATACACATAAGGAACCTGAAGAAGTATAAAATATAAATGAAATTGCCTTCTGTGTAAGAGCTCAAAAGCTTGAGTGGTGGCCAATGACAGGTAAGATTGTCAGAGAAGGACAACCTAAGACAGGCACAGTCACAAGAGCCTATGGAAGAAGACAAGTGTGAAAAGAGGTCACCTTGTATCATCTTCTATAATGGTTCCTACGAAATTCACTTTAAAAATTAATTAATAAAAAGGGGGAAATGAAGGAGTTCAATAAAAAACCATGACTTGTGACAGAAAGTAGGCCGCCTTGGTAAGTATGGGACAGCCATCTCTAGTCTCAAAACACTAAGATAGGATCTGGTACAAGCCTGGTGGAGAAGCATTCTGTGCTTCAAGGAGTATAACTGGTGTATGTCAGATTATGATTAACAAGGTCTGTTACATGCAGGAATATAAGGAAAACTGAACCATTAACCCTAAAGATTTGCTGACTTTAATAATGTGTTACTTGTCACATATCTATTACCTTTGCAAATGCACACATGTATTTTCTTTGTTCTAAAGCTAAATAAAAGCCATGATGTTTCATATAGCGGGACCCTTCTCCCCTTGGATGGTGGTTCCCCTTACCTGGCTTTCTCTTGTTTCTTTCTCATCCATGGCACCATTTTATCAGACCTAGTTCCTGAATATCATCAACAAAGGGAGATATGGTGACTATACTTAAAACAGTGGTCCACATCTTGAATGTCATTAAAGGGATTCCAATATTCAGTAAAGTAGGGCAAGATATAAGAAATTCTTTAGTGCAGCAAAGGTTAATGAGTCAAAAATGTCATTATAGAAGACCATTCATAAATAAAGGATCTTGTTGGATTATAAATGTAAATACATTATGACCCTTACATTGTTATTAAACCAGACTTGCAAACACACCTTAATACCTTCCAATTGACTGCTGCCCTGCTGTGCCTCTTCATAAACTTATTTAATAAGCATAGTTATGGAAATAGTATTCATTTCTCATTCTCATTCCACATTCTAGAGCCCTGGGGTATGTTGTATGTTTTCATTGAAATAGATATTAATATGTTTCTTCAGATAAGCAATTTTCACCTTTTAACCTTACATGTTTTATTGCATCTTGAGTTCTATAACCTAGAAGTGGTAAAAAAATGATTGGCTATTTAGGATGTGAGATGAATGAAAAACCAAGACATGCATAATCAAGGGAATTTGTGAGCCCAGAAGACCCTCTTCTGGGACTTATACACTTAGCTCCCATTATTAAATGTATTTAATCAGTTTGAGGTTCCTGAAGAATAATTTCTAATGGAAGTTACCATTATTTTGAGCGTAGTTTCCCCATCTTGCTCATCACCAGCATTTTTTAATTATGCTGTGACTGTAGAGATTATATGATCCTTAGTGTATCTTTAGTCTTCTAACTAGTGCTTTCTTCCATTCTGTCAGGAAGTCCTTATTTAGTGAGCATAAGTTGTGACAGGTTAAATGAATCCCCTTAATAATTTTGAAAGTAGTACAAGCTCTCTATTAACAGGTATTTGGATAACAATCTTGAGAAATGAAAGCATGTGAAGATCATTGAATGCAGTTCATTCCCTTATAGTCATGTTATATATTTTTCTGCTTTGTTAATTGTGTTGTTTCAATATTTGTTAGGATAGTTTAATACAAACTGCAGTGTCATGTGAGAAAGGAGAAATCATTTAAGCACTAAGAGAACATTTAGTCTTCAGTGAAATATTGATTTTCTTTTAATGCAATGATATATTTATGAAACTTTGCAGGAAGTTCAAAGGTGAGCTAAAAATCTATTCAAATTCCAAAATATTTACACTTAATACTTTTAAATATTTTCAAATCATGACTTAATATAATATACATATGAAGAAATTTTTCACCATTTTTCACATGCAAAATTCTGAATAAGGATTAAATAGTTTATATTGTAAATCAGAGCATATTGTTTTTTATTTGAAAATCTCAAATACTATACATTTTCTAATGCATATAGAAAAATTAAAAATTAAAGAAAATTCACTACAGAAAGTTAGAATCCCTAATAAAGAGGTATTGGAGAAACCTGGGAGACTAAATATTTAATTTTAAGCATAGTGTCTACATTGAACAGAAGTAGGTAAGATACTTGGAGAGATTGGGATTTATAAAAATGAATATAGGAAGAATAATAAGAGATAAATGTTGTTTGACTTGCACTTTTATACATGATGATTAAATAAGCCAATTTTGGTAATCTACTGTGAAATAGTAGGAAATACTTAGAGTGATCCTCATATATAATAAGCTTGGTATTTCTCCCCAGGCTTTATTTCTTAATATACCAATGAGGTTCATCACAAGTTAACAAGTCCTTTTCCCATTTTAGGTATTTCAATAATTGTAAAAATTCATTTATTATCCATAATGCTTTGTTAAGAATGATCATACATGAATGTTTGACTGCACTCTCAGAGAAACACAGTTGCTTGCAGTATTCTCTTTTCAGTCCTGATATTTGATGACTTGTTTATGCAAACATATCACCTCTCACAGTTGTGGTTATTTGAAAAGAATGTAAAGAATGCCAGTTCCCTTTTTGAAACAGGATGAACTCAGTCATTCAAATGATGTAGGGAGATACATGGGGATTTATTCATGCTCAGAATCTATCACTTAACATCTAGTCATGAGAAAGTTTGGGTGCAGTGAATGAGCACTGTCTGGGACAGCCAGAGGGAAAATTGGGTGTGGTAATTCTACAGACATTATTCCTGAGACACTGGCATATTAAATTGAAGCAGATAGGTAAGATAAGCACCATAATTTAAAGAAGGATCCTTCATTCACTTTCTAGACTTACCTCAGTTCACAACAAACTTGCCCACCAGTACATTGTTTGAAGGAGAGGCTAGGTTTCCTTGAAAAATTACTGTGTAATTTCAAAGCAAGAACACACATTATACATTCTCCAACCATTTCCTTTGCTGGGGGGAATCTAGTTAGAGAAATATAGAGATGTGAGGGTTCCAATTTATGTTCTGTGCTGACAGTGACAATGTGTCTGTAAACAATCATCAGTTCCCCATAAAAACAGGAATGATTGAGATCAGATGGAAGGGGAATCCTTGTCCAAGTTCTTTGCACAGTAGGACTAGCACTATTAAAATACACTCAAATTGAGATAGATTTACTTAGCCACTGAAATAGATTTATCATTTATTCCGTGGATGGGCCATAAGTCTCACTGAGGTCATAAGATTCAATTGGAAGCCCTTGAAATTGATCACTATTGATAGATAGCAAAAAAAGCCATCCTGTATTTTAGGATGAATTGTATGAATTGCAATAACAAGCACCACTTTTGGAAAATTATGGATGAAAACTCTGTATGGACAATGGTTTGCAGTGTCCTTGGACACTTGCTTTTTTTTGGAGATAGAAATAGTTACTGTCCTAAGCTGTTGTGGTTGCATAGACAGTTGATCAGGGCCCTGAAATGAGTAAGATTGGAAACTCCAAATGAAAGATACATAGAGAAAAGACATGTCTACAACTCATGGAGGGGCAAAATATAGCTCATCTGTACAAGCATTGACAAATCCTCTATATGTGGCTTTTCCTTCCCTCTTTACAGATTCTCTGTCAGCACCATTATCTGTATCCACTCACAGGAAATCTGGTTTACCATAAATAGATCCAGGATAAAACAGCATTGTATAATGGACCCACATGCATTGGTGACAAAAGGACAACAGAGGTCTTCTTATGGCCATGGAATCCATCTCCTAACGTATGCCATATCACATGGAAGCAATTAGCTTAAGGGAATTATAGGCTGGCCTGTCAATGGTTCAGGTAAGATGCCATGTCAGAAGTTTGGAGCAGTATCCTCCATATTGCAATATATGTGCTGACTCAGTTCCTGATTAATATATGTTCCTAATAGCAAAATAAGGCAGAATGGTGAGCATGAAGGAGAAGTAAAGCATCTTAAAGCCAATGATTCACTTGTGTAAACTTTGCTGTCTATCTCTACAATATTAAACTCTATGGCTTACAATCCTGTTTCCTGCTTTATGGTTTCTAGTATGGGTTTCCCTGAATCTCAAACTGTGACTGCTCTCAGATAACTTTGGGCTAATCATCCTATGTTGATGGACCAGCAGGGAGGGAACACAGAGATAATCTTGCACAAGGTGAAAGCATGGCCAATGGTTAGGAAGTCCTTTGGGGGGATTTGAAGGGGGGAGATGGTGAACATCCAAGGAGTGCCATGGAATCAGCTGCAATACCAGAGTTTTAATTTCATCTATTACCCTCCCTTGTTAAATCTCTGGTAGAGATTGTTGCTGGACATCTTTTGGAATATAGGGGTTCAGGTTAGGCTTCGTGGAGAGGAAGAACTGACGTGAACAGTGCAGAGGCCCTTGCCAAGTACCCCATATAATGTTACTTACAAGCTTTAGGCCTCTCCAATTAATCCAGCCTTGTTTCAGTGCAATGTTCCCTACAAGCTGCTTTCACTTCTACCTGAAGTTATTTCATCTTGGTGTACACTTCTCATCTTTCCTTTCCACCTCAGTTTTCAACAATGACACATCACCAAATGTAAGATACTGGCAATAGTTAGTAATGATGCTTTGACAATGCTCTTTCATATTTTGTAACAACTGTTTTACAACAATGCAAGGGGTTGGTGGTGGGGTAAAATATGGGAGCGCTGTAAGATGATATGCATGTTTATTTTGTAAGTTCACAACTTTTACTATGCACTTATTGGCTATGGACATTAATGTATGAATAATAAACCAGTTAAAAAGTTTAAAGAATTAAAAATTAAAAAAGAAAAGTGCAGAATCTCTGGGATGAAATCTGGGTTGCTTGCATTGTTTTTCTAAAGAAGCACTTGACTAGAAATAAGCACATGTAATTGAATAATCCATTATGATTTTGCAATTACAATTTTAAAATTGTGTCTATTTTGAAATATATTTCAAATTCCATTCCAATCTATTGTTCATATACCCTAAAATCTCATATTATTGGGGTGCATTATAATCTATCACAGCTACTTATAATCAATGTCATTAAGAGTTAGAAAAATAGCTGGAGAAGAAAATTAAGGACAAGCCCTTTTGGACTTAATTTATGCCGACTTATTGCTAAATAAATCACGTAATTTTTTTTTTAATCATAGCTATTTGGCTGTAAGTCCAATAATTAATGACTGAAAGGATAAAATATAACAAATTATGGCTACATTTATAAAGAATGGCCAATTTATATACCCATCCAATTTTATAATAAACATATTTGTTTATTTTAATATTCTCTAACATAGATTTAAACATTGATAAATCAATGAATATATCTTGATACAGAAATAAGAAATGTAATTGATGGCTGGAGATTATTACTAGAAATACTAAAAAGTCAGAGAAACCCAATATTACAATCCTACTTTAGAACCAGACTTTTCTCAAAATTTCTTAAGTGCCTCTCCTACACCCTTGTTTCTTATGCTGTATATGAGAGGGTTCAACATGGGGATAAGGATGATATAGAATACAGAGAGTCCTTCATCTTGTTCTGGAGTGTGCAAGGATCTTGGAGTCATGTAAATGAACATGGTTGGACCAAAGTAGAAAAACACAACCATC
>JAQZBX010032835.1:0-13834 GCA_029593785.1 Cabassous unicinctus | reverse complement strand
ACTTCTCTTGAGCCACATATGGGATAGTGCATTGTATATATGGTTTGTGTTAGGCCATTAAGTGCTCTGCCTACCCATGACATAATGATTATCTAAAGGCAAGTTTCAGGCTTTATAAAAAACATATATCTTAAAGGATTACAAATAGCCACATATCAATCATAGGCCATCAGTGTGAGTAGAATGCATTCACTGTCTGTAAGGGAGAAATAGAAATAGATCTGAGTCACACAGCCAAAATATGATATATCTGTTGTTCCTGAGAAAGAGATAGTTAGCATCTTGTGGACAGTTGTGGAGATGAAGATGTCCATGAGGGAGAGCTGGCTGAGCAGCATGTACAAGGGGCTATGGAGCCAGTGATCCAGAGAAATGAGGAGGACCAAGATGGTGTTTCCTGCGACGGCAACAACATAGATGAGAAGAATGCTGCAGATGAGGAAACCAGCATGCCTCATTTCCAGGTAGAGTCCAAGAAGGGTAAAACCCACTATGGAGGTATTTTCTCTCCCCATGTTTTCTGTACATCTAGAGAAGCAATAGTAGAAATATATTATTGTATGACAGGACACAGTTTTAGGAATATATCTTTCTTTTAATTGATTCAGGTATAAAACCTCATTTCATATATCTATCCTAAATCTGCCCATGTAATAGGAGGGAACAAAATTTAATTAACCTTTTCTTAATCATTAAACGTAATGATTTCTAATAAAATAAACATTAAGAAGTGATCCTAAAAGGTTCCTTCCTGCCTTCATGAATCAAGACATTAATTTCAAATGCAGAACCATCTAGAAATTGCCAAGTAAATATGATGTTGTGTGGATGAATTTGATTTTCCTTGGGCACTTTTAATTACTCATAAGTAGCCAAAATTATCCATCAATATGAGAATGGTCATAAACGTAAACTTCTCAGGCTGTCCTTATATGTGAATATGTTGTTTGTGTGGTATAAAAAACTTGGATAATTTTTGTCACTCTAAAGGTGGAGTTGAAGAGTTACTCCTCACACACATCTCCACAATCATTTGAATCATTATTTGCATTAAACACACAGTTATTGTTTTGGATAAAGTACAATTACTCACTCTCTCACCTTTCCCTTTACTTAGGGGGGAATCCACATGGCAAAATTGTTACTTAATTTCTCTGTTCTACATTCAGGGCTGATATCCAGGAAAATATAATATCATGTGAGGTAACTCTAAATGCTTAGCTGAAGGAGGCTCTTTGTCTGGCTTTTTACCATGGATTGAACATAGGTCAATTCCAGGTTATTGTATGTCCTGAGAAATCCAATTGGGTAACTGTCATTATAGGACACATAGTTTCCGTGATCTGGTATCTGACAGGCCCAGATTTTTTTTTATTATATGCACTAGAAATGTTCCATTCCACCCTTCATATATTTGCTCTATCTTGTTGAAAGATAAATAAGAAAATTTGAACATTTACTGTGAAATTTCAGGAAGAGTTTGATTTTGCTTGTTGATTGATTCTTTTTTTAAAAAAAGCCAATTATTTTCCAATGCCTAAAGCTGTCTTCCAGCTTGAAAGCTGCATTTCTAGTAACAAAAACATACCAGCTCTGATTATGTGAACATTCAACTTACCATTACTCAGAATATTGTACTAATAATAAAAATTAGAAAAGGAAAATTCAAATAATTTTAAAGAAAGGGAATAAGATCTAAAAACCCAAGCCACTGATAGATCCAGAGTACTGTAGGACCTTAATGAACCCCTGTGATTCCCAACTCACCACATTGCAATGCAGTTTGAAAGCTTGCAAAAAATTGGAAAGGTGACTAACTAAGAAAGCTATCTTCATCTTGAATGACATGCTAGGACTTTGAATTTTCTATAAATTAGGGTGAGAAAGTAGAATCCCTTGGCTGGGTCATATAAGTGAATTAATTGGAACTCTTATTAAATGTATCCAGAAATATGTTATAATGTTGGATTATAAAGCCAAATTCATGATATCCCTCCTTATACTGTTATTAAACAAGATTGTAAACAGAAAGGACAACCTGCACATTACAGCTCCTCTGATTTCTCTTCATTGACTTACTTGTATAAACAAAATGCTGTAAAAATAACTTTCATGCTCTAAGCTTTTTCCACATTCTAGATTCCATAGGGTGTGTTGAAGGTCATCATTGAATACAACTTGTGCCTTCAGATAAGTGAAGTATACCTTCGCATGTTGTTTGCCTTATTGCATCTTGAGTTCAATAATGTAGGAGGGTATAAATGAGCTTGACTATTAAGTAGAAGAAAGAATAATCCCAGGCATATGCAATGGTTACTCTCAGAGGAATGCCTTCAGTGACTTCTATCTTTAGCTTTTAATTATGGAGTTTATATTGCCAGGTTTAGCTTCTCCAAGAATAATTATTAATAAATAATTATTAGTCATTTTGAAAATAAATTTCTCTTCCTCCTATGCATCACCATCATCTTCCAATAATTATGCTGTAACTGTAGAGGGTATAAGATTATCAATGCATCTTAAGTATTCTACCCAATGTTTTCTCTCATGATGCCAGATTCCAGTCTCTGGAAGACCCACCTATTGTGGGCGTATTGTCTTAAACTTAATTTTTCCCTATTACCATGTTGGAATTATTAGAAGTTGCTCTCTTTTGCAAGAATTAAGGAAGAAGTCATTCATTCTGTACATCAAAGAGGGGAACTTCTTGAGACCACTGATTCAATATCAGTGAGAATGTGTGTTCTTTATTACAATAACCTAGGGAAAATAGAATTGGAGCTTTAGAGCACTTTTTCAAATTTTCTTAGATATTACTATTCTTCATTTTATGAGGATTTTGATCACTTAAAGCATAAGCAATAAAAACAGAAGTGTAGGATTTTTATGATGTATTCTGTAACATTTTTTAGATCAGTTTTTCATCTCTTCTAAATGTCATTGTACTATTCAAATCTAAACATGGTGTTTCAATGAGTATATATAAAAACAGTATTTTATCTGGTCACTAAATGTAAAATTAAATTTTACAAATATATAACTATATAAATTGCTCAACAACTAGAAAAAGTTCTGTTTCTACATGCCAAGGACAAGCATATTGTTGCAAGAGGAAATCTTGTCACAATATGTGTGTCCTTGGTATTATAGGAGAAATATATTCCTGATTACTCTTAGCTTTAAATGTGAGATATTAATTGAAAATTTTAGTAACCTCTCCAGGCTATCAATAAAATAGATTTCTGACTAGAGCAGATGACTGACTAAAGCATAGGTCTCCCCTGCCTCTGTTTCCATGTAACTAGCAAGAATCTGGCCCATTCTAACCTCTAAGTGAATATGTGATGAACAAGTTAATTAGCAAGTTATTTTCACATGAAAAGCTTTGGATTAAAACATTTATTTTCAATTTAATGTATTTTACCTAATGTTAATGAGTATCTGCTGATTTTATGTGACACAGTGCAAGAGCAGAGTTTTTCAGGGACTTATAACTGAACCTGTGAACTGAAGTCACTTCGAATTTCTGCTCTCCAACCATTGTTTAAACTGTTTTTATGTTCTGCCCAGAGAACTTCACTGATTAGAAGCTTATAAGATTAAAATTTTTTAAATATTTTCTGGCATTTAGGATTCATTTCCAAATCCAATCCTTGTAACTTATATAAATAAGTGTTTTTTTATAAAATTCCCAAATATATACTTTTCAGCACAGTTATTGTTCTGGATACTAATTTTGCATACAGAGTATTTAAGATTATCATTGCATATTTGTGGTTATTTCCATTTAGTAATTGCTAACTTTAGTTGTTACCAATCAAGGAATTATAAACAATTTGATAATCAAGGAATATACTTGATTACCACCATCATTGCAAATGTATTTGAGTACAAATAAGTTAACTAAATGTTCAGAGCATAGTGCTCAGAATACCATGCAATATATTCTAGTCTTAATTTAAAAATGACTTATCTCAAATGAATATTTATATTTATTATAAGCAGACATTTTTCTGAGTTGGAAGATACTACCACCAAAATTTACATTGCCTCTGCTATCATGTACGAACATTGTAATTTTTAAGACAAACAACTGCTCCAACAGTGAAGATTTAATGCTTTCATTCTAAGATCTGGAACAAAAGAAGAATGCCCACTGTCATTACTTTTTTTAACATTGTGTTAGAAGTACTTGCTCAAGCACTTAGGCAAGAAAAAGAAATAAAAGGCATCAAATTAGAAATGAAGAAGTCAAAATATCAGTATTTGCAGATGCAGAAAATCCTATATGTAGAAAGCCCAGAAAAATCTACAACAAAGTTTCTAAAGCTTATAATTGAGTTCAGTAAAGTGGAAGGATATAAGATCAACAAGCAAAAATCTACCATTTTGTACATGAGTAATGAAATAAATAAAAAAATAAATTCCTTGCAATGGTAACTAAAAGAATCAAATACATAGGAATAAAATTAACTAAAGATGTAAATGACTTGTATGCAGAACACTACAGAAACATGTTAAAGTAAATCAAAGAAGACCTCAATAAATGGAAGAATATTCCCTGTCCATGGATCAGAAGACTAAAGACTATTAAGATGTCTGTCCTACACAAATTGATTTAAAATTTTAATGCAATCCCAATAAACAGAAAGATAATGGAATGGAAAAAAATGGAACAGGGTTTTAAGGAATTGAATGACAATATGAAATGCAAAGACATAGACATTATAGTGTTCCAGAAAGAAAGGAGAATTGAAAAGGGGCAGAAAGAATATTTGAGGAAATAATGATTGAAGAATTCCCAAGCCTTATGATAGACATAAACATCAATATCCAAGAAGGAAAAAGCACCACAAACAAAATAAATCCAAGTAGACCTACTCAAAGACATACTATTCAGAATGAAAAATACCAGTGATAAAGAGAAGATTCTGAAGCCACCAAGAATAAAGCAAAGCATCACAAACAAGAGAACATGAATAAGATTTAGTGCCAACATCTCATCAGAAATGATGGAGTAGAGAAAAAAATGCACTGATATACTTAAGGTACTGAAAGAGAAAAATTTCAAGCCAAGAATTCTATATCCAGCAAAGCTGTCCTTCAAAAATAAAGAGAGAGTAGAACATACAATGCAATAAAAAAAAGACAAACTGTCTTTGGCAGATTGATATTATTTATGAATTACAAAAAAATAGATATTGTTTGCATTTCTAAAGTTGTTTGTTCCTCTGTGTGTGATTTTATTAGATTCACTTGAGAAGACTGATTAAATTATGTTAAGATTAGGGCTTTGATTCACCACATCATTAGAGTGTGACTCAGCATTGAGACCCCACCCCCTTGTTGGAATGATATAAGAGACTATCACAGAGAAGAGGAACACAGAGGAAGAGAGATAGCTCATTAGACATGGCAGAGGTCCTGGGAAGAGAGATGAGCCTGGTAGTCTATAGCTGACCTTGTGAAGAGAGCAGAGCAGTTGAGCCCAGAAAGAAATGAGCCCCAGGAGAGAACAGAGGCTTCTGCCAACATACATTTTAGATTGGAAGAAGCTAGGACCACAGAGCCTTAAGAGGAATTACAAAGGCTGAACCCTCACAGATATCACCTGCCATCTTACATTAACGCATGACATGACAACAGACTTTAGATAAGAAAATACCTCTTATGGTACCTTGAGTTGGACTCTCTAGGGCCTGGTAACTGTACGTTTCCACTCCAAATAAAAACCCTTCACAAAAGCCAAGAGATTTCTAATACTTTGCATCAGTACCCCTTCTGGCTGACTAATACATATCTGATTTTAAAAATGGTCTAAAGGCTTAAAAAGACAACTGCCCAAAGAAGAAATATAAATGGCCAAGAAATACATGAAAAATGTTCAGCATCACTAGTAATTAGGGAAATACAGGCCAAAACTACAGTGTAATATCATTTCACACCTATTAGACTGGGTGCTAGTAAAAAGTCAGAACACTGTAAATGTTGGAGAGGATGTGGAGAGATAGGGTTACTTATTCACTGTTGGTTGGAATGTAGTATGGTACTGTTTATGGGAATGTAGAATTGTACAGTCACTGTGGAGGTCTATTTGGCAGTTCCTAAAGAAGTTGAATATTGTCTTGCCATAGGATCCAGCTATACCACTGCTAGGAATATATCCAGAAGAACTGAGAGGAGTGACACGAATAGACATCTGCACACTGATGTTCATAGCAGCATTATTCATGATAAACAAATTTTAGAAACAACCCAGGTATCCATCAACTGGTGAACCATTAAACTAATTGTGGACTATACACACAAGGGAATATATGTAGCAGTAAGAAGATATGAAGTCATGAAATATATGACAACATGGATAAACCTGGAGGATATTATGTTAAGTGAAAGAAACCATACAAAAAAAGATTTTGTGTGATTGCCTTATTATAAACTAAATATATTATGTGCAATATAAATATATTATGTGAAATATGAATATGGATAAAATTCTATTATAAACCCTTTTTCTTTGAAGCTGAACAAATATATGTTAATACTACACAATGTTAATATCAGACGATGAAAATGTACATTATACTAAGTGAAGGAGACCAGACACATGATAATATACATTGAATGATCCCATTTATATAAAATGAATAAATGGTTTCCATTCATATAAATGGTTATGTAGGCCTGGAGATGGAATGCAAAGAAGTATGAAGTCTTTCGTTTTGGAGTACTCAAATTGTTCTAAAATGTTTGCGATGATGAATGTAATATATCATGATTATATTAAAAGTCATCAATTGTACCCTTTGAATAGATCATATAATATGTGAATAACTCTCAATAAAACTACATAGTAATAAAAATTAAATATAAATCAATTTATAAACATGAAATTACATTTATGGTTATGAAAGTGGAAAAATAGAGGGATGGAGAGGTGAGTGCTAAGGGGTTTGTTTGGAGTTTTCTCCTTGGAGTAATGAAATTGTTCTAAAATTTTTTGTAATGATGAATTCACATCACTGTGATTATACTAAAAGCTATTGATTGTACACTTTGAACAGATTGTATGGTATGTGAACATATCTGAATAAAACTACATTTTAAAACATCTAAAATTATGTTTCATTGAGTTAAAATAAAATAATTTTATTCTGGGATCAGTAATTGTAAAAACAAATCAAAATTATGTATATATAAAAGTGATGAATCACTCAAAAGCTGCAAAAAGCTACATTTCTATATAACCAGAACAAAATATTTTTGTAAGAGAAAATCATTTTAAAAACATGCAAATGAAAGAGAGGAAATTAGATCCTTGATGACCATTAGCTTTAAAAATGATAAAGCAATTGCAAATTTTAGTAACTTCTATATTCTGTCAAAAAATAGTTATCACTCTGCAGAGCAAAGAAACAGTGGGAAAGAAGCAACAAGAGACTAAAGACATACGTTTCACCTAATAATGTTTTTCTAGTAACAACAAGTTTCTGGTCCTTTCTAAACTCTAAGTGAATAGTTGACAAGTAACTTAAGAAAATATTTTCACATGAAGAGGTTTGAAGTACACATTTATCTTCACTTCAATATCTTTCAGATAACCTTATGTCTGTTGACTTTGACTAAGTAAACAGCATACATTTTCAGGGAATTCTAAATAAAATTGTGAACTGAAGTCACTCAGAATTTCTGTTCTTTACCCATTCTTTACCCATTTTCTTCTAAGAGAAGTAAGCTAAGAAGTTTTTCAGATTTCTGATTTTTGAATACTTGGTGACATTTAGAATTCATTTTAAAATATAAACCTAAAATTTCACCCTCATAAACTATTTTTTTCATACATTCACTCCAAAAATATTTATTGGACCCATTTATTTTTCCAGACAATTATTCAAAATTTAGATTATTTAAAATTAATATTGTTTGACTTGCACATATTTCTATTTAGTAGTTAATAACTTGTATTTGGATGCACAGTTACTTTTATTTGGATACTCATTATATAAGTTTGTAGCAATATTCATAGGGACACAACTGATTTAAATGATTATTCAATGTGTCTTGAAGTGGCAAACCAAATTTTCAGGCCATAGCATTTAAAACCCATGCTATTTAATATATTAATAATTTAATAAAAGTTTATTCTTACATGCATATTTATTTCATCACTAATTTAAGCAAGCACACTTCTGAGGTTCATGTAACTATTATTAAAATTTATGTTGACTCTGCTATCAAGGACTGGACATTCAAATTTTTAAGAATAATACTAATGTAATAATTAGAGGTATAACATCACAATTTCAATTATACGAAGTAGTCAGGAATAATAGATATATGGAATATTTCAATTGAAAGACTTAATGAGTGGCAGAATTATATAAAGCCTCATTAAGGGTAAGCTATTTAAACTTTACATCATTTATGTCATTGAAAATCCCCAGGCAATTTCTCTGCATTCATAGAGGAATCTAAACCTAAATCCCTCTCTTCTGCTCATTTCCATATTCTCACCCAATATTGATTGAATTCTGTGATGTGTAGGAATCATGCAGCCACTGAGGCACAACTTCTTGTTCTCTTCAACTTCAGGGACTTTCTCTTTTTCCTAAATGAGCCAAAAGCAATCTTTCCAAAGCTGGTATCTTGTAACACCCATGTGTTGTCCTGCAGTCTGACCCCAGGCTCCTACACTTTTGACTCCTTTTGCCTTATTCTAATTATCCCTGCTCTTTGTACTCCCTTGTACTTATATATATCATTTTTAAACCTTACTCTCCCCATTATCTTAACTATTAAGTGCTCTTTTTTTACTCCTATCTTAGAAAACAACAAAAATTAAGCATTCCATTCTGTGTATCTTTTCATTATTATATCTTTTCCTTTTCTCTCAACTGATTAACTTTTTCAAAGTTGAGAGTATAGCCACTGCCTTCATTTCAATTCTTCCCACTCACATTGTTTGTTATGGAATATTCCAATAACAATTATTTTACATCCACTGAAAATATTACGTCAAAATTATAAAAGACCTCCCATAGATAAATGTTGAAATGAGTTCTCAATAATTTTATTCCTTCATATAAAAGCAGCATCTCTGTGTGAATTTTACTTTAATCATAATATTCTCTTTGACTGGAGAGAAAAATAAATACCAAGAAATCTCCTACTCCTTGAAATTGCAGTGAGTCTTACATATATACTGTCAAAATAATGAAATAATTATTTCATATAAATGGCAGTGTGACTAAACTATAGGAGTGTTATACCTTTTTTATCCCTCACATCTGTTGCTTTCTTGCATTGTATTTTATAGAGTGTCTCCTCATTTCAACCTGGAGGTAATCTTCATCTGTTTACCTTGTGGTTACCATGGATTTTTCCAGCAAAAAATTTAAATGAAGTGAACAAATTTCCAAAAAACAAAATATACTTAAACTTGTTAAGGAAGAAGAATAACCATAGGAGTAAAAGTGATGACTCCATTATCAAAAAAAATCCAAACAAAGAAAAAGTATAGGATCAGATATCTTCACTGGTGAATTTTAACAAACATTCACAGAAGAATTAAGACCACTCCTTCTCAAATTTTCCAAAAAATTTGATTTGCTATGGGCCCTGAAGAGTCAAATCAATCTTGAAAAGGAAGCACTAAGTTGGAGTTCTTGATTCTACTTCCCAATTTCAAAACTTCCTAGAAGGCCACAGTTAATGAAACTTTGTGACACTGGAATATAAAGAGATCTGTATAACACTGAAATAGAATTGAGAGTCCCATAAATGAACTCACATATCTATAGCCAACTGAATTTTGACATATGTCAAGTACATTAAATGGGGAAAAATAGTCTCAAAGAAAACTCTGCACCCACTAAGCAATAATTCTCTTCCCCTCACTCCTTGGCCTAAAGTAACTTGTAATCTAATATTTGTCTTTATGAATTTGCTTATTCTAGGTATTTATACACATATGATCATACAATATTTGTATTTTAGTACCTGGCTTATTTCACAGAATATGATGCCTTCAAAGATCATCCATGTTATAGTATATATGAGAACTTAATTCCTTTTTATGACTGAATAATATTCAATTGCATGAATATACCATAATTTTGTATGTCCAGTTATCTGTCAATGGACACTTGGTTTGCTTCCACTTCTTGGCTATTGTGAAAAATAATGCTATCAACATTTATATACACATTTATCTTTGAGACCATGATTTCAATCTTTTGGGTATATATCAGGAAATGGGTTTGACAAATCACACGGTAATTTCATATTTCCTTTTCTGAATAACTGCCAAACCTATTTCCCCAGTGACTGTACCATTTTACAAACTCACAAAAATGAATAAGGGTTCAAGTTACTTCAGATCTTTGCCATCATAGTGGGTTTTAAGTGGTGTCTTGTTTTGGTTTTCATTTTCAATTCCCTGATGATCAATTATGTTTAGTATCTTTTCATGTGCTTATTGGTCATTCATGTATCTTCTATGGGTAAATATTCAGTCAAGTCCTCTGCCTATTTTTAATTTGGTTTTTCATCTCTTTGTTTTTGAGTTGTAATGTTCTTTACACAATCTCTGTATAAAGTGCTTATCAGTTATCTAGTTACCCTTTATTTTCCCCCATGTATAGACTGTCTTTTCATTTTCTTGATAGTGTTCATTGACATACAAAAGGTTTTAAAATTTTGATGTAATCCATTTGATCTAATTTTTCTTTTGTTCTTCATGCTATTGTTGTCCTTATAAAGGATTAACTACCAAACCCAAAGTTATGAAGATTTCTCCTTATGTTCTTTTCTGAGAATATCATGGTTTCTACATTTAAGTTAGGATCCTTGATCCAGTAAGTGTAAATTTTTGAATATGGTGTAAGGGAGAAGTCTAAAATCATTCTTTTAGATGTAGATATCCAATTTTCCCAACAACATTTTTTTGAAGAAACCATTTTTTTCTCCAATTAACGTACACTGGCACCTTGTGGAAAATCATGTGGTCATAATGTATGGGTTTACTTTTGAATTTTCAATTCTATTCCATTATTTTAAATGTCTACTTATGTGAATACCACATTATTTTGATTACTGTAATCAAATTATTAATTTGATTTTTGTAGTAAGTTTTCTAATAGGGAAGTGTGAGACCTCCAAATTTGCGCTTTTTATTCAAGATTGATATGACTATTATGAGCCCTTGCATTCCTATATGATTTTGAGAATCACTTTTTCTATTTCTTTAAAAATAAGCTGTGATTTTAATAGGTATTGTGTTGGATATGTAGGAAGTATTGGGTAATAGTGACATCTTAACCATGATGTCTTCTTATCTATGAGTGTGGGATGTTTTTCCATTTATTTAGGTCTCTTTTAATTTATTTCACCAATGTTTTATAATCTTCCATGTACAAGTTCTTCACTTCCATGGTTAAATTTATTCTTAGGTATTTAAACCCTTCATAAGCTTCTGTAAATGATTTATTAAAATTTCAATTTTGGAATACTGTCTGCTGCTGTATATAGGCACAACTAAATTTTGCATGCTAATCTTGTAACTTAAAACTTTGCTGAATCTGTTTATTAGCTCATGTAGTGGTCTTGTGGGATTTTCTATATGAAAAATGAAGCCATCTGCAAATAAATGAAGTATACTTCTTCCTTCATAATTTAAATGCCTTTTCTTTCCTATCCTTGCCTAGTTATTCTGTCTAGATCTTCCAGTACAATTTTGAATAGCAGGGATAACAGTAGAAATCTATCTCTAGTTCCTGATGTCTGGGGAAGATTTCAGTCTTTCACCATAAAGTATAATGTTGGCTGTGGATTTTTCAAAGATTTCTTTTAGAATGTTTCAAAAATTACTTATTATTCCTATTTCTCTGAATAGTTTTGTCTAGAAAAGTATTGCATTTTATAAAATGACTTTTATGCATCAATTGAAAAGATCAATTTTTTTCTTTCATTCTATTAAATATTATTCATGTGATGTGTTATATTTACTGATTTTCTGATGGACTTACATCCATGAATTCTTTTTTTTTTCTTTACACATCAATTTTTTTTTATTGTGGGTAAAAATCAAAATTTTCACAATACAAACCAATATTTGTAAAATGATATATAGATATATATGTGTATATGTGCATTTGCTTTGATGAATGTAATTTTTTTCATATATCTTTTAAAAGATGCTTAGATTACATAAGTGTTACACAAAAATTACAGGGATTCCCATAATCTCCACCTTTCATACCTCCCTTAACATCTCACATAAACATCTTTCATTAGTGTGGCACTTCACCAGCAATGGATATACACATCCTGGGGCTTTGCCACTAAGCATAGACCACAGTTCACATGGTAGACCACACTGTCTCCCACAGAGTTCTGCATGGTATATGCTGACATAAAATGGCCTATATCCATCACAACATCACTCAGGACAACCCCCAAGTCCAGAAAAAGCCCCTGTATTACAACTGCACTTTCTCTCCCCACCCCAAAAGTGTCTAGTGGCCACTGGCTCCACCTCATTGTTATAATTTCTTCCATTGCTTGAGAATACCATTAAGTCCACTCTAGTCCATAGCTCTTCCCCCAGTCCTGAGGGGACTGGAATGGTGATGTCAACTCTACCTCCAAGTGATAGTGGGCTTGTATCCTATGGATACAGTGGATGGGATTATCCTGCCTTCAGCTGCAGGGTCTCTCCATTCCCTGGGATGGCCGTTGTCAATCATTATCTCCTCACCAGGTACTTGAGCTCAGGATGAGTCCATTGAGCTGTAGAGTAGGATTTGCAGCTCCACCGAGATTCCAGGCACAGCTGGCACATAGGCAGGCCAGAGGCTCCAGTCTTTGGAAGTACACCTACAAACTCCAGCCTCACAAATAGGTTTGAAAAGAAAGGACTGATGGACAATGTGCAGGGAGGACTCATTTGAGTCCATCTATGTCACTCTCAGGGGCACAGATTCCAAAGTAGATCCCACTGATAAGGCATCAATCTTTGGAGTATCCCCCCTTATATAGGACCTGGGTGTCTCCAGAGCCTTCAAGAGTCCCTCTGTGTGGGGTGATATCCACTTTGGTGTTCTATGAGATCCTACTGAGGTGTGCATAAGCATTACCTCTGGGATGACCTCCTGACTCTCTTTGAAGTCTCTTAGCCACAGAAACTCATTTCTCTTTATGTTTTCCCACTTTTATTCAAGGTCTTTTTCCAGTCATGTTGCCAGTTGCCACTTGGTATTAATCCCTCATTGCCAGGGAGGCTCATCCCCGGGAGTCATGTCCCATGTTGTGGGGAATGTAATGCATTTATATGCTGAGTTTGGCTTAGAGACATGCCGCATTTGAGCAACAAGGAGCCTCTCAGGTGGCAACCCTTAGACACCCCATAACAGTAGGCCAAGTTTCAATTACAAGAGCAAAGACTCATAAGGCTAGTCATCAATAAGAAGAACGCATCAGTGGGACATCCTCTTTTGCCAGACTCTTCCCCTGCACTCAGGGGACTGTTGCTGCTCCCTTGGAGAATGTGGCAGAGCTCTCCAGGCTGGGAATTCAGTATTCCCTCATCTATTGAGTGATTGTCTATCCACCAAGACCATCACCCATCCATTGATCATTTGAACAATTTTATATATCTTTCATGTATATTCAGATGAACTTCCTCCCATGAATCCCCCATCCCAGACACCCCCCACAAATGATCCTCTGCAGCCCCCATTGTAACCCTACTGTGATCTACACCTTCCTTGAAGATGAAGCCCATATAATACCCAAATACAATTAATAGGAAAATGAAATAATAATGATAAGCTTA
>JAQZBX010032834.1:0-25686 GCA_029593785.1 Cabassous unicinctus | reverse complement strand
AAAACTGAGCTATCCTACATTGAGGTAGAAGAATAAGAAGAATAAGTAGAATAAGTAGAATAAGTAGAGTAGAATAGAATAAGAAGAATAAAAAGATATACGTGGATTCTCACTCAACTGGTGTACGACTCATCTTTTCTCGCCAACTCCCTTGACCACCTTCAGTCTTGCTCCCTCGTGCCTCGGCTGGACCGCGGCACACATTCTCTTGTGTCATACTTTGTACCTCTTGTTTTGGGGTCTGCCTGTCTTTAGTTAAATATTCATAAGAAAAGATAGGTTGTAAGTGTTGGTTCTGAGGACAATTAGCAGTATCTTTCAAGTCAACTACCTCAGGGAATTCCATTAAAGTTTCATCAGACAAAACTAGGTTATACTGCTCATAGGGACATTGAAGAGCTGTTTCCACTGGCAAGAGAAGACTCAGGGCAATGTAGAGGTTCAATTTCCTCAACTTCATCATCTGTCATATGTCCCTATTTTAATGATCAGGATCATACTCCTTCCCAATCAATGCCTTCACAAAACAGCAGATACCATGCAAATTTTGGAATTCAAGTGGTGTTGTCATTCTGCTACTTGTATGATGAGACTTGGGTTTTCATTTACCTTAACCTCATGGCTATAAAAGATAGCTTTTTTCAAAGCACACGCAAAGTTTCATGTCACTTATGTGTCACTTAACTTGGAAATTTGAGGTCATCCTTGAATTTCAACAATTTATTTAGCACATTTAAGACAACAAGCCAATCTCATTATACACATTAGCTTGACAGAAATGGTCTAAAGTATCAAATACCCAGTCAACCAGAACCTTGGCTTATATAGGTATTTCTTTATGAGTGTCCAGTTGTGATATTTTGTTTATCTCTATTGCGACATCATGACAATGATCATGAACTATTAGTGCCTTCATTACCTTTGGAAGTAGAGATATGAATGCCTTTAAATTTAATCCAATTAAGGAATCAATTTCAAAATCCCCCAAACCATTTCAGAAAATTTGTCCTTAAGGTTCTCATCTTTTAGTATCACTCACAGTATAAAAATCTGTATCAGTCAGGGTTTTCCAGAGAAACAGAGCCAAAGTGTATATGTGTTTAAAATTTCTTACAAGAAAGTGGTTCATTAGATTTTCAGGGCTTTTGAATTCAAATTCCACAGGGAAAGCTGCAGGCTGGAAATTTCAGTATGAACTAATGTTAAAGTCTTGAGGTAGAAATTGTCTTGACCTCTGGAAACTTCAGTTATTATTCTTAAGACTGCCAACTGATTGAACTAGCCTCACTCATATCATGGAGAATAATCACCTTTACTTAAGGTTGATTTTATTGTTGGGGCTAATCTCATCTGTGAAATACCTCCACAGTGACAACTAGGCCACTATTCAATCAAACACCAGACACCAAAAACGAGATAATTGACACGTAAGATTAATCATCACAATGAAGTTCAACAAATTTCTTAACCTCAAATGTTTGTTTCTGTATTTATAAAATATTAATATCAATACCTTTCCTGAGGAGATTAATATGAAAAAGAAACTTATATAACACATAATACATTGAGTAGAGTCTCTGTTACACACTAAACATTGTATCAAAATTCATGATGAAGATGATAAGATGATGGTGAAATAAAGCAACAGAGTAAGGAAATTTTAGAGGTGATAAGATTTTAGTAATAATATAGTCTTTTTCTCTCATTTTCCTGTAGAGAAAACCACAATTTTGATTTCTAAGAAAAATTCTAATAGCTTTGCAACTCATTTGCAATGCATTCCTTCTTGAATTAAGTTGTCTCCCTATTACAAAATCTGAACATATTCCTTTCTGTACATTTATCTTATGGTGTAATAGAGGTTCCTAACGTTCATCAATACTTGTGTTTCTTTTCATTTTCTCAATGACCAATAAAATGATATTTCCCAAACTTCCTTATAGTTGGATTGGAGACTATGTGATTCAGATCTGGTAGTTAGAATGTGGACAGAATTGATGAAACCTTTTCCAGGCATGGCCCATAGACAAGGTCCATGGATGTCTTTAGCTCTCATTTCAGCTTCTATAGTGACTCTTTTGCTTCAGATACTGTTACTATAAGATGGAAGGATTGTATGTCTATGAGTCAACTCTTCGATGAAGCACACAGACTGCAATGGATTGTAAAATGAGAAAGAAATAAACATTTATTTTACATCATTGCAATTGGGTGATTCAATCACAGAAGTTTTACTATTATCATGAATAAAACACATGTCATTGTGATTTGTGATACCATTACATAAGCTCATTTTTCCCATATTACCCTGATGAGTACATCTAAAACATCTAGAAATAATACAGCAAATAATCATAGAGAATTCTGAAGGACTGGGGAGAAAATGTAGAATGACTGGAAATTCCATTACTATCACCTGTGGCAGAAGCTGACCCATGACCAGTATCTACTGGCCCTCCACCAAGTGCCCAAGTGAACAATTTTTCTTCATGTACTAGCAGAGAAGAATGGGAAAACAGTGGTACCAGGTGTTCTTCATTCCCAGATGAAGGAAAACTATGACAATTTGCCTCTACCAGACTTAATGTTAAATAATAGCTAAATGTACTTCTAGAAACAGAAAATGAATGAAAACAGAGGAGGCCTTAGAACTTCAGAAAGCACGGGATAACATAAGAATAGGTAAAATGTGGATGTACTATGTATCCCCATTTAAGTTTTACTTATTTATTTTATCTATTCCCTATGAGCTTCTTAATATTTCTTGATAGAAGCAAAAATTATAGTACATAATGAGCTGCTCAATTTGGTGCTCAAAGTATGTGAAAGGAATACTTGATTTTTTTTTTTAATTTGGGAAATTAAAGTAACCTAAATAGAAGTAAATTTATTTACAACACTTAAAGTGGTCAGAAGCTGATACCAGTTACATTTGTATAATATAATACCTAGATCAACAACTAAGAACTTTATACAAAGTAATATATTCAATACAGCATAAATAAATAAAAAATGGAACAGTATAAATATGTCTAGGTAACACACATGAAGGCAAGAATGGAGAAAACAAGGAACAAGAAATGCAGGAAGCAGGTAAAATAAAATAAAATAAAATGGCCAATAAAATTATGAGTATAGTTGTTTTAAATGTAAATGTTCTAAGTAAACCAATTAAAGATAGAGATTGACAGGGTGGCTAAACAACAAAAAAACAAAAAATACCAACTGAACTATGTGCTACTTACAAGATTCCGACTTCAAACTTAATAACAATCTAGGTTGAAAGTAAAAAGATGGAAAAGAGGCATACCATGAAAATAGCAATTAAAAAAAAAACAGGAGTGGCTATAAATAACAAATATAGCCACTTTTTCAGAGCAAAGAAAATTACTAGACAAGAAAGAATATTACATAATTATAAAAGGATATGATGACAAAATATTAACATTTCTAAATGTGTATGTACCAAGTTAAAAAGCTTTAAATAACTGAAGCAAAACTGACACACTTAAAGGAGAAATAGATAAATACACAGCTATAGTTGGTGATTTCAGCAATACACTCTCAGGAATTGACAGAACACTAACACAGAAAACTAGTGGTAACACTATCAGTCAACAGGACGTTTCTGACATTTATAAAATACTCTGTCTGATACAAAATAGCAGTACATCCACTCTTCTCAAGTGTTCATTCTCAAAGATAGACAATATTGTGAGTTATATAACAAATGTCAATAAATTTTTGAAGAAATTGAAATCACACAGAGAATATTTTCTGAATATAATGGAATTAAACAAGATATAAATAACATAAAGACAACAGAAAAATCTCCCAAATCTTGGAAGGTACACAACTTATTTCTCAAAATCCATTATTCAAAGAGGAATTATCAAAGGTAATAATTCATATAATGGAATGAAAATGAATATACAAAATGTCAACATTTAAGGTATGCAGATAAAGCAGCAGGGTGAGAAATCTATAGCAATAAATGCTTATATTATAAAAAGAGGAAACAGCTTAAATCAATACTCTAATTTTCAAACTTCAGGACATAAGGAAAAATAAGAGAAAAATAACAAAGAGCCAGCAAAAAAAAAAAAGAAATATCAAAGAAATTAAAACAGAATTCAGTGTCATTTAAAACAGGAAAACAATGGAGAATATCAAGGAAACAACAGGCTGATTCCATCCCACATCAATAAAACTCATAAACTTCTAAAAAGACTGGAAAAGAGAAAAAGAGAAAAGATGAAATCAGCAATATTAGAAATGAAATGATATTATGACCACTGATCCTGTAGAAATTAAAAGACAACAAGAGAATAATAGGAACAACTTTACACCTATAAATTCAACAACTTACCATCGACAATTTCTTAAAACCACAAACTACCAAAAGTCAACCAAAGGTTAATAAATAATCAATATTTTCCTACACCATTACAGAAATTGAATTAGTAGATAAAACACTCAGGAAAATAAATCACCAGGGCCAGATTGTTTTAATAAATAATTTACTAATTTTTAAAAGAAGAATTAAAGCAGTTCTATACAATGTCTTACAGAGAGAGCAGAGAACACTTCCCAATGTACATTATAAAGCCAGTTTTACCCTGATTCAAATAACAAACATAGTACCAAAGGGAAAATTAAACCACTAATAATTCTTATGAATTTAGAAATAAAAATACAAAGCAAATATAAGTAAACTAAGTTCAGTGGTGTAGAAATGTAACTTTACAACACAACCAAGTAATATTTATTCAAGACTGATTTAAGAGTCAAACATCAATCAATATAATCATGTTAAGAGGGTAAAGAAGAAGTATCATATAACTGTATCCTTCATGCAGGAAGAAAAATATATCAGAAAACCAACACCTTTTCATGATTAAAAAAAAAAAACTCAGGAAAATAGAATAGAAAAGAGCTTCCTCAATATAATAAAAGCATAAATAAAAATGTTGAAAGGTGAAAGTAAACTGTCTTTACTTTTCTTTCAGAAACCTGGATCCAGTAAACATGTAACAATCTATATATTCCCATTCATGCTCCATATTTTTTGGCCATAAGCAAAATCCTTGTGCACATTGCCCTATCACACACCTACTTCCTGTGCTTGGAGTAACAAGACTGTAAGTTTCTCCCTAAAGTCCCTAACTATTAACAACACTTCTTCACCATCTCTTTTTACACTACTGTCCCAAAGCAATACTGTATATTGTTAATAGTTTATACATTTCTAGTTCTCAAAAAGCTAAGACAATTACAGTACCACTGGGAAATCCAGGGAAGATCATTTTTCCATAGCTATATATCTAAGGTAATAAAGATAATATGGTACAGGAGAAAGGACAGAGAAATAGATAAATGGAACACAATACGTAGCTCACAGAAAAGCCCAATTGATTTTTGACAAAGTGCAGAAGAATTCATTGAAGGAATGATGACCTTTGCAATAGATGATAGTGCTGAAACAATTAAGCACCAATTGCTGGTGGGACAAGAAACTAAATCTCACAATGTATACAAAATAAACTAAACATTGATCACATATATATGATAAAAGTACAACTATAGAACTTTCAGAAGAAGACACAAGAGAAAACATTAAGACCTGGGGCTTTGTGAAAAGAAAAAAAATGTTTAATTTTATGAAATGATAAGCTATTGGTTGAGAGAAAATATTTGCAAACCACATAACTGACAAAGAACTTATATCTAGAACATACAAAATACACTTAAAAACCAACAGTAATCAAACAAAAATCTAAATAGAAATTAAACAAAAGACATGAAAATGTATTAAAAAAAAGATATATGGGGGACTTCTGGGAAGACGGCATCAAACTAGGTAGGCAGAGTTCAACTCTCTCACAAAAACAATGGAGGGAGGGTAAAATGCTACCCAAGGAAGCTGCTTTGGGGATCTGCAGACAGGAGAGTGCTGCACATCATCCAGGAAGAAGAGGGACAGAGAGACAAATAGGCCAAAGAAAACCATGATTTACTCACCCCTGTGCCTGGGAAAGGTACATATACTCTACCCTCAAGACAAATAGCCTTATTAAAAGCCCTGGTTCACTGCAGTCAACTGAGTGAGAAAAAATGTTCCCTGGTGGAAGAGTGAAGAGTGGTTTCTCATTAGTGAATTTGGCCATCTGAGGCCCATTTGAATCTCAAAAAAGACCCCAGCCAATATTGAAGCAGCCCAGGGAGGGAAGAGGGGGATCTCATCAGGCAGGCTGTCATACCCGGCTGCCCTGGGAGAGAGAAATAGGTCAGTGAAGAGGTAGACCAAGACAGGAGCATAACCAGCCTGGGAAAGAAGGAAGCCAGGAGAGATAGCAAACAGGAGCCCAAACTGCCTGAGGGAAAGTGGGCAGTGAGAGTCAGATAAGATTTCAGAAACCTAGTGTGAAGTGGGTGTAGCTCAGTGTAGGAAGGCCTACATTGCATAACCGAGGTCCCTGGTTTGATTCTCACTACTTCCTAAGAGAAGGGATCCAGACAGTGATCCACTGGGTTTACAGGCACCCAGCTGGCATCTAAGGATGCAAATTTATTTACAGAGGTGTTTTTTTTTTTCTTCAGTTTTTGATTTGTTATTTTCTATTTCTTTATATTATTTGTTATTTTATTTGATGGATCTGGGTACATCTCTTGCAAAGGGCAGGCTGCACAGTGATGAATTCATGAACACCAGCAGCCTGAGGTAGTTCCTGGGGACCTAAGAGGGAAAACATTTTTCTGGGTTGCTTTTGGTGGTTTATGTTTGTTGTCTTTTCTCTTTTTAGTTCCCTAGTTTTTCCTTTTAATATTTTTCATTTTCTACTTAGTTTATTTCTTTTCTTTCCCTCATTTTTCCATTTTTTGTTGCTTTTATTTAATTCACCTTTTCTTGTTTGGTCTTCATTTTTTTTCTCTCTCTCTTTTCATTTCTCTTTTCCCCTCATCTTTCTGGCCTTTAATTTTACTGTATTTTTTTCTATTTATTTTCTTGTTTAATTTTTTAATTATTAGTCCTTTGTATTTTTTATGATTTATTTGACTCATATGACTTATTTATTTTCCTGGCCCTTGTACAGTTCCTTTTATACATTTTTTATTGTTATTTCTATTATCCTTTATCTCTTCCTTTTTCCTTTTCTATGGTCTTAATATATTTTTCAAGGAACACAGAAAAATACAAGGATATAGAATAAAGGGAAACAAGTGTCAAAAAGGAAACTTACCACGTATAAAAAAATGGAATCCTAGAGTAGAATGAGAAACTAATCCACCAAATAAGCCTATCAAGATAAACAAATGCCTAGACACCAATAAAAATTTACAAGCCATACTAAGAAACAGGAAGACATGGCATAGTCTAATGAACAAACTAAAAAATTAAAAAAAAAAAAAAAAAAAAAAAAAAAAAAAAAAAAAAAAAAAAAAAAACAGAAGGAGATGCAGAATATGGAAAAATTAATCAAAGATGTCCAAACGGGTATCATAACTCAACTTACTAAAGTGAGAAGAGATAAAGGATATTAAAAAGACACTGGGGCAACATACTGAAGAAATCACAAAAATACATAAAGAGATAAAGGAACTGATGGTGAATAATGACATAATGCAAGAAATAAAAATTACTCTGGGAGCACATAAGAACAGATTTGAACAGGCAGAGAAAATAAATAGTGACATCAAAGATAATACAGCTGATATGTAAAAGACAGAAGAAAAGTTAGGAAAAAGATAGAAAAAATCTAATAAGAAAAAAAGAATTGAATGACAACACAAAATGCTCAAACATATGCATTAAGGCATCTCAGAGGGACAAGTAAAGGGAAAGGACAGAAGGAGTCTTGGAGGAAATAATGGCTGAAATTCCTCCAACTCTTTTGAGGGATATTGATGTACAAGTCCAGGAAGTGCAGCATACCCCAAACAGTATGCATCCTAACAGGCCTATCCGAAGACACATACTTATCAATTTGGCAAATGCTAAAGACAAAGTGAGAATATTTAAAGCAGCAAGAGAAAAGAGATCCATCACTGTAGCAGTTTGGCATTATTTATGATTTCTGGAAATAGATATTGGATTATGTTTGTTAACTGGTCTTTTCCTGTGGGCATATTAGAGTGTATTGGATTCAGAGGTTTACTTGATTAAAATATGATTAGGGCTTCAATTGGGCCATGTCAGTAGTGTGTTGAGTTCCCACCCCTCCTGCATGGAGACTCACACATAAAAGACATGGCAAAGGACAGAGTTGGAGTTTTGATGCTGGAGTCCTGTGCTGGAGCCCAGGGAAGTAAGCACACAGAGGAGCTTGGTTGTGAGGAAACAGAGAGGGCCCCAGGAAAAGAGATGAGCTGTCCACCTGATAGTCTACAGCTGGCCTTGTGGAGACACATAATCCTGAGCCCAGAAAGAGACAAGCCCCAGGAAGAGAGGAACCCAGGAATCCTGAACACTTACAAACATCAGCAGCCATCTGGCTCCAACACATGGCAATAAACTTTGATGAGGGAGGTAACTTGTGCTTTATGGCCTGGTAACTGTAAGCTTCTACCCCAAATACATACCCATTATGAAAACCAACCAATTTCTGGTATTTTACATCAGCTCCCCTTTGGCTGACTAATACAGAACCTGGTACCAAGAAGAGGGGAAGTGCTTTTGCAATTACCAAAATGCTGGAACAGTTTTATAAATGGGTATGAAGTTTGTTTGTTTGTTTTTGTGAGGAATTGTGAGATGTTTGGTAGAAAAGACCTACAGTGCTTTGAAGAGACTGTTCTTAGTAATATGGACTCTAAAGAGACTTTTTATGATGCCTTAGAAGTAAATGATGAAACTATTATTTGAAATTGGAGAAAAGGTGATCCATGTTTTAAGGTTGCAGAGAACTTAGCAGGATTAACTCCTGATGTTTTATGGAAGGCAGAATTTGAAAATGGTGAGCCTAGGCATTTAGCTGATGAATTTTCCAAAGTAAACTTGTAGACTGTAACTTGGCTTCTCCTTGCAGCTTAAAGCAAAATGCTAGATGACAGAGATAAACTGAAGATTGAACTGTTGGGCACAAAGGAAACAGAAAATGATTCTGGAAATTCCAAGCCTCTGGAATCAAGCTCCCAAATGATAGTGCCCCATTTGAGGGCTTAGCTAAACTTGGAACTTGTAAATCAGGATTGAAGATGCAGTTATCTCAGAAAGACTTGTGGAAAGTCTTATTGTCTGATGGCTTGGATTCCTCTTCTTGCCTGCTAAACCAACAAGATTTTTGGGAAAGCTGTATGAACAAAACCACTGGCAGCTTGCACTGAAAAGGACATGGAAAGCACAGATTGAAGGAGAAACAGCTTTAAGAGGAAAACCATGGAGGCTGAGACCTGGAATTAAGACATCACTTTCTGCCAAGAGAGGGACCCCACACATGTGTACAGAAAGGCTGAGTTTACCCCAGCAGTGATAGAGGGTGGATGTTCCCATCCAATGTTTGGGGAGAGTTTTGCCACCCCAGGGTACACATTCCTCAAGGATTAGGGAGATTGAGGTCAATGCCCCATAGGTTTGAGAAGAGCGGACCTGTCCCCATGGATTATTGAAAGCCAGGTGGTCAACTTGTTGCTCTGAAAGGGTTGAGCCTGTATGACAAAGGTTAGGGAGGATGTTGTCTTCACTGTACTAGGGGATGAAGACTTTAACCCAAAGATTGGGTAAGGTGTGCCAATCACCCCAATGCTCTTGGAGGATGGGTGCCAGAGCTTGGTTCACACCCAGATGTTTGATATGGGTGGAACCAAGAAAATGACTGTTAGGCAAGCCTGTGGAAAGAGTGGGTCCCCATGAGGCCTCAGGGAGAAAAAGCCATCATCTTAAGAATGACTCTCAGACTTTGAAATCTAATGGAGAATGCCCTGCAGCTTTACTGAAATGTAGAAGACCCATGACTCATGTATCCCTCCCAATTTCTCCTTATGTTAATGAAAATGTTTATCATTTCTTCATTTGTGTATTGAAAACAGATAAATTCTTTTGTAAGTTTCAGAGGTAGAAACTACAGTAGATGGGACTTTGCCCCAAGACAAACTGTATTTCATTAAATTGACTATGATATGGTTTTGAATTTAGCATTGCTGCTGATTTAAGGTTTTTTGAATATTGTAATGTGTTTTGGAATTCAGAGTGTGGAGTATAGCAGTTTCGCATTATTCATGAATTCCAAAAATAGATATTGGATTATGTTTGTGAACTGATCTCTTTCCTCTGGGGATATTAGATTATATTGGATTCAGACATTTACTTGATTCCATTATGATTAAGGCTTTGACTGGGCCATGTCAGTAGGGCACTGAGTCCCCACCTCTTGGTGGTTGGGGACTCACAGATACAAGACATGGTAAAGGACAGAGTTGGAGTTTTGATGCTGGAGTCTTGAGCTGGAGCCCCAGGAAGTAAGCATACAGAGGAGTTTGGTCTTGAGGAATGAGAGAAGGTCTGAGGAAAAGGGATGAGCAGTTTGCTTGATAATTTACAGCTGGCCTTGTGGGGAGAAGCAAGCCTGAGCCCAGAGAGAGACAAGCTCCAGGAAGAGAGGAAGCCAGAAAGCCTGAACCCTTACAGACATTGTCAGCCATCTTGACCCAACATGTGGCAGTAAACTTTGGCGAGGGAGTTAACGTGTCCTCTATGGCCTGGTAACTGTGTGCTTCTACCCCAAATAAATACCCTTTATGAAAACCAACCAATTTCTGGTATTTTGCATCAGCACCCCTTTGGCTGACTAATACAATCACATGCAAGAGAAACTCAATAAGATTAAGCACTGATTTCTCATCTGAAACCTGGAGGTGAGAAGGTAGTGCTATGACATAGTTAAGGTTCTAAAAGAAAAAAAAACCTGTCAAATGAGAATTCTGTATCCAGTTGTAGCATTTTGATATTATTTATAAATTCCAAAAAAGTTATTTGATTATGTTGGTAAACTGGTCTGTTCCTCTGGGGATGATACTCTTTGATTGCATTTGATTCAGCCTAGATGACATTGATTAAATTTTGTTATGATTATGGTTTGAGTCATTAGGGCATACAGGGTTGAGTCCCCACCCCCCTGTTGGGCTGATAAAACAAACTCTCACACAGAAGCATATAACACAGAGAAGAACACAGAGGAAGCGATGCAGCTCATTAGATATGGCAGTGGCCCCAGGAAGAGAGATGAGCCTGAGAGTTTACAGATGACCTTGTGAAGAGAACAGAGCAGCTGAGACCAGAAAGAAATGAGCCTTATGACAGCCTACAGCTGAGATAAGAAGAAGCTGGCATCAGAGAGCCGTAAGAGTAATAAGAAAGGCTGCACCCTCAAAGACATCACCTACAATTTTGCCTTAAAACATAGCCAATGAATATGGGTGAGAAAGTATCTCTTATGGTACCTTGATTTGAACTCTTTAGGGCCTGTGACTATAAGATTCTACCCCAGATAAATACCCTTAATAAAAGCTAACAGAGTTCAGGTACTTTGCATGAGCACTCTTTGGCTGACTAATGCAAAATGTTTACCTGGAGTGGGGAGTGTTTTTGCAAATGCCAAAATCCTGGAACAGTTTTATAAATGGGTAAGTAGTACTTTTTTGGAAGAATTGTGAGATGCTAGACAGAAAAGGCCTAGAATGCTTTGAAAAGACTTTTGGTAGTAATATGGAGCCTAAAGTTATTTATGATAGGGTCTTAGAAGGAAATAATTTTGAGATGCTTAATAGAAAATGCCTAAAGTGCTTTGAAGACACTCTTGGTAGGAATATGAATGCTAAAGAGACTTTTTATGAGGACTTAGAAGTAAATGATTAAACTCTTTTTAGAAACTGGAGGAAAGGTGATTGATGTTTTAAAGTTACAGAGAACTTAGCAAGATTAACTCCTGATGTTTTATGGAAGGCAGAATTTGAAAATGGTGAGCCTAGGCATTTAGCTGAAAAGCTTTCTAAATTAAACTTTGAGACTATGGCTTGACTTCTCCTTGCAACTTAAAGTAAAATGCTAAATGAGAGAGATAATCTGAGAACTGAATTGTTGGGCACAAAGAAAACAGAAATTGATTCCAGAAATTCCTAGCCTATGGAAATCAAGCCCCCAGATGATAGTGCCCCATTTGAGAACTTAACTAAACTTACAACTTCTAAATCAGAATTGAGAATGCAATTATCTAGGAAAGACTTGTGGAAAGCCTTACTGTCTGACGGCTTGGACCCCTGCTTCCTGCATGCTAAACCTAAAAGCTTTTTGCAAGAGCTGTATGAACAAACATTCTGTTAGTCTGGACTAAAAGGGACATGGAAGAGAGATATGGAAGGGAAAATGACTTTATTAGGAAAACGATGGAAGCTGAGATCTGGTCCACCTTGGGACAAGCTGAGATCTGGCCCACCTTGGGCCAAGAGAAGAACCCCACCCATGTAAACAGAGGGGGTGATTTTGCCCCATCTGTTGAAAAGGGAGGATATTCCAGCCCAATGTTCAGGTAGAGTTTTGTGACCCTAGGCTACAGAGAGGGTGAAATATATTCCCCAAATTTTGGGGATGGTGTGGGCATCACCCCAATGTTCCTGGAGGGTGAGGTCTGAAGCTCAGTTGCCACCCAAGTGTTTGAGGAGTCTGGAACCAAGAAAACAGCCATTGGGAAAGCCTGTGAAAGAGTGGGTCCCCAAGGCCCCAGGGTGAAGAAGCCACCATCTTAAGAATGACTCTTAGATTTTGAAATCTAATGGAGAATGCCCTGCAGGTTTACTGAAATGTAGAGGACCCATGACTCATGTTTCCCTCCCAATTTCTCCTTATGGTAATGAAAATGTTTATCCTTTATCTGTCCCTTTGAATATTGGAAAAAAATAAATTGTTTTATAAGTTTCAGAGGTCTAGTGCTAAACTGGACTTTGCCTCAAGACAAACTATTTCATTAAACTGACTGTGAAATGATTTTGTACTTAGCATTGTTATTGACTTAAAGTTTTTTGGAGTATGATAATGTGTTTTTGGAATTCAGAGCATGGAGTGTAGCAGTTTGATATTATTTCAGAATTTCTAAAAAGATATTTGATTATGTTTGTGAACTGATATGTTCCTCTGGACATGATACCCTTTGATTTTACTTGATTCAACTGAGAATTTAACTTACATTAAATTATGTAAGGCTTTGTTTCAAACACAGCATTAGGGTATGCAGGGTTGAATCCCCATGCACTTGGCGATCTGATAAAACAGACTCTCACGTAGAAGAAGATAACACAGAGAAGAAGAACAAAGAGTAAGTGAGACAGCTCATTAGACACCACAGCAACCCTGGAAAGAGAGATGAGCCTGCTAGTCTACTGCTGACCTTGTGAAGAGAAGAGAGTATTTGAGCCTGGAAAGAAATGAGCCCTGTGGAGAGAGATGAGACTTATGCCCGCCTACAGCTGAGATCAGAATAAGCTGGGATCATGGAGCATTAAGAGGAAGAAGGAAGGCTGAACCCTCACAGATGTTGCCTACCAACTTGCCTCAACACATGGCCAATATATTTGGGTGAGAAAGTACCTCTTATGGTACCTTGAGTTAGACTATTTAGGGCCTGTGACTGTAAGTTTCTATCCCCCAAAAATACCCTTTATAAAAGCCAACAAAATTCTGGTACTTTGCATCAACACCCCTTTGGCTGACTAATACACCAGCATAGGCAGCATTCAAAATATTCACAGAAAAACAAATATTGAAAGATTGTCAACAAGAAACCTGCCCTTCAAGAAATACTAAGGCAGGGATTTTTAACCTAGGGGTCCATGGAAAGATTTCAGGGGTTCCATGAGCTAGAATTGAAAAGAAATTATTTTCTTTATTTTCTTTAATCTCTGATGATGAGTGTTATGAAACTATCTGCGACTACATTCTAAGAAAGGATGCATGGCTTTCACTTGACTGGTAAAGGGTCCATGAAACAAGAAAAGGTTAAGAACCCCTGTACAAAAGAAGTTTTGCATGTTGAAAGGAAAAAAAATCAGGAGGAAGAGGGTTGGAGAAGAGTGTAGGAAGGAAGATAATTGGTAAGGATAATTAAAAACAAAGAAAATGGAATACAAACAACATATATTAGGTTGGTGTAAAAGGAATTGTGGTTTTGCATTGTTGAAATTTGCCATTTGATATTGGAAAACATTTTTAAATAAATGTTGTTATGTTATACATAATTTTAATGTGCATTTCTCAATTTATGTTTTTTTGCTAATGACTTATTACTTGATATTTATTTTATATTTATTTTAGACTATGGAAATGATGTTAAACAAAAAGAAAATTCAAGTGATTTTCTTATTTGAGTTCAAAATGGGTCATATAGCAGTGGAGACAACTCTGAACATCAACAAAGCATTTGGTCAGGAACTGCTAATGAACATACAGTGCAACGGTCATTCAAGAAGTTTTGCAAAGGAGATGAGAGCCTTGAAGATGAGGAGCATAGTGGCCGGCCATCAGAGGTTGACAACGACCAATTGAGAGCAATCATTGAAGCTGATCCTCCTACAACTACACGAGAAGTTGCTGAAGACCTCAACATTGACCATTCTATGGTCCTTGGGCATTTGAAGCAAATTGGAATGAAGAAAAAGCTCAGTAAGTGGTGCCTCATAAGCTGACCAAAAATAATAAAAATCATCATTTTGAAACGTTATCTTCTCTTATTCTATGCAACAATGAACCATTTCTCAATCGGATTGTGATGTGTGACAAAAAGTGGATTTTATACAACAACCAGCGACAACCAGCTCAGTGGTTGGACTGAGAAGAAGTTCCAAAGCACTTCCCAAAGCCAAACTTGCACCAAAAAAAGGTCATGGTCACTGTTTAGTGGTCTGCTGCCAGTCTGATCCACTACAGCTTTCTGAATCCTGGTGAAACCATTACATTTGAGAAGTAAGCTCAGCAAATTGATAAGATACACCAAAAACTGCAAGGCCTGCAGCCATCATTGGTCAACAGAAGGGCCCAATTCTTCTCCATGACAATACCCAACTGCATGTCACAGAACCAATGCTTCAAAAGTTGAACAAATTGGACAATGGAGTTTTGCCTCATCTGCCATGTTCACCTGACCTGTGGTCAACTCACTATCACTTCTTCAAGCATCTCAACAACCTTTTGCAGGGAAAATGCTTCCACATCCAACAGCATGCAGAAAATGCTTTCCAAGAGTTCGTTAAATCCTGAAGCATAGAATTTTATGCTACAGGAATAAAAAAACTTATTTCTCATTGGCAAAAATGTGTTGATTGTAATGGTTCTTATTTTGATTAATAAAGATGTGTTTGAGTCTAGTTATAATGATTTAAAATTCACAGTCTGAAACCGCAATTACTTTTCCACCCTCCTAGTATATAAAACTAAAGATAATATGGCTATTGTGAGTAATGCCTTGACAGTAATAACATTGAATATTAATGGGTTAAACTCTCCAATCAAAAGACACAGATTGGCAGAATGGATAAGGAAATAATATAACCCATCTATATGCTGTCTAAAAGAAACACACCTTACACCCAAGGATGCAAGGAGGTTGCAAATGAATGGTTGGAAAATGATTTTACATGCAAATAATAGCCAGAAAATGGCATAAGTAGCTATATTAATATTAGATGAAATAGAATTTATATGCAAAACTATTGTTAGAAACAAAGAAGGACACTATATATTAATAAAAGTTGTAATCTATCAAGAAGAAAGAAAAATCATAAACAATTATGCACCTAACCAGGGCACCTCAAAAATAAATGAGGCAAACATTGGAAAAACTAAGTAAAGGAATATATGCCTCTGCAATTATAATGGGGGACTTTAATACACCATTATCACCATTACAGAAGACATCTTGGCAAAGGTTCAATAAAGAAACAGAGACCTTGAATAATACATTAGAAGATCTAGACCTAATAGACATATACAGAACATTAAACCCAAATGCACTGGGGTATAAATTATTCTTGAGGGCAAATGGATCATTCGCCAGGATAAACCACATGTTAAATCAAAGAACAACACTCAAGGAATTTAGAAAAATTGAAATTATACAAAGGAATTTCTCTGGCCACAATGGAATAAAGCTGAAAATGAGTAAGGGGCAGAGAATCATATTAGGCACAAAGAAATGAAAGTTAAACTCTTAGACAATCAAAGAGTCAAGGAGGTAGAATGAAAGAAAAACAACAGAAAACAGAAAACAAACCTAGCTGTTAAAATCCTCAACAAAATACTTGCTAATCATATTCAACAGCACATCAAACAAATTATATGCCATGACCAAGTGGGTTTCATCCCTGGTATGCAGGGATGGTTCAGTGTAATACAATCAATCACTATAATACACCACATAAACAGATCAAAAGAAAAAAATCACATGGTCATCTCTATAGTTGCATTGTTGAAAAAGCATTCGACAAAATACAGCATCTTTTCCTGATAAAAACTCTTCAAAATATAGGAATAAAAGAAAACTTCCTCAACATGATGCAAGGTATATATTTAAAACCCACAGCTAACATCATATTCAAAGGTGAAATTCTAAAAGCTTTCCCTCTAATATCTGGAGCAAGACAAGAATGCCCACTTCTACCACTCTTATTTAACATTGTGCTAGAAGTACTTGCTCAAGCATTTAGGCAAGAAAAAGATATAAAAGGCATCCAAATTGGAGAGGAAGAAGTAAAATTTTTACAATGTGCAGATGACATGATCCTATACATAGAAAGCTCTGAGAAATCTACAAGAAAGCTTCTAGAGCTTATATATGAGTTCATTAAAATCTCAGGTTATAAGATCAATGCAAAAAAATCAGTAGCATTTCTGTACACCAATAGTGAGCCATATGAGGAGGAAATCAAGAAAAAAATTCCATTTACAATAGCAACTAAAAGAATCAAATACCTAGGAATAAACTTAAGGTGTAAAGGGGGACTTCCAGAAAAATGGCAATGGAGTAGGTAGGCAGAGACTGACCATCTCACAAAAAAAGAGGAGTGAAGGCAGGTACCTAGATCTAAAGGAGGTGCTTTGGATATCTATAGAAAAGGAAGGTGCTTTGAGTCATCTAGGAGGTTACTGGAAAGATAAAGAAGAACACCATGAGTGCTCACCCCTGTGGCTGGAAACAGCACATATACCCCACCCTCATGGTAAGTAGCCTCAGTGCCCCTTGCTCAATGCTGCCAAGCGCCTGGGAGGGGGCATTCCTTTGGAAGAAGTGGGGTCTTACAGAGGGTGGAGAGTGATTTCTTTGTGGTGAGCCACCTTTGAATTTCAGAAGGGACCCCATCTCCACTGGGAGAGGGTAGGGTGGATCCGCTAAGGCGTGTGGTCATGCCCAGCCCATGGGGAAAGCAATTAGATAATTAGGTTAGAGATGGGCAGGGACAGGCACCTAATCAGCAGGAATCTAGGAAACTTTAGAAGTCTAAACATGCTTGGGAGAAAGGGGTCAGATAGCTCTCTGAAGACAGATTAACCTAAGGAGACAATTTAGTTTAGTGGAGGAATTCCTGCCTTGCATACATGAGGTCTCTGGTTCCATGTCAGGTTGATCAAGGTAGTGGTCTACCTGGTTCACAGGGAACATTTAGACATTCTTTTTGTATTAGGCTTTTTTGGATATGTTATTATTATTATTATTTTAAGGTTCCTTTTTAAAATTTTTTTTAAAAAAATTAATCACTAAAACCCGGAATATAGGGCGGAGGCTGCGGGCGCAAGGCGGGACAGCTGGCGGGACGGTGTGGCCCGTGCCTGAGGGCCGGCAGGCGACAGCACCACAGCCGGAGCCAGAGCATGAGCCGGGCCAGACCCGCGGCGGCCGTGGAGCACAGGTGCCGGCACAGTATGATGAGGCAGCCGGAGGATCCCCGGTGAGCGCTCACGGCGTCGGGCGGGGGCGATGGGTTGTAAGGCGCCCCGCGGCGTAGGCCGGGGCTAGGGCCAGCACTACCCCGCCGGGTCTTGGGCACGCGCGGGGTGCAGCGGCCGTTGCAGCGGCAGGGCATGGAGTCGAGTCCCCAGACGTCCCACCCCGCTGTCACCGCCCTGGAATTGAAGGGGACGCGCCCCTGCGACTTCCCTAGGATAACCCTTCCTTTAGGGGTCTTTCGGGCAGTTAGGGGTTTACCCGGGCCAGAGGTACCCTCCATCCAGTTCCCCAAGCCAGCAGTCCCCGGGATTGGGGCTCGTCCCAGGGTAGGGAGGCACCATCCACATGCAAACTAAAGTAAACAGCTTGTAATATTATGAGTGAGGGCCTGGGTTCCTGCCGCCCCACTCGCCCATGTCAAGAAATGCTTGGAAGTTGCGAACCGCTGTTACTTTTACACGGATCTGTCAGAGGTTGTCTGCGGCTCGGGTTGTTTTTTTTTTTCAAACTCCTGGAAAACGTGGATGACTTTGCGGGTGGTTTGTGTGCCTTAGAAATGAGGCGGCAGCTTGCCGAAACCCAGGAAATTGGAAGGTTAACAAAGGACACTGCACTGAGACCTAACGTCAAGTGCCCTTTCGGGAAGCGCATGCGTGACGGTGGAGGCTGTAGCCGCTGGTGAACCCAAAAATGAATGGTGGGAAGGGGAGCAGGAGTGGAACAACTGATTTAAATTACACCACACACCGCTCAGAATACACGATGACATGGTATTTGGTGCAGGAGAGTTTCCCATTTTGAAAACCGATTTTAGAAAATATAGCTCCTTTTTGTGGTATTGGTTACTTTAAACCATCGGTTGTTATGGTTACAGGATATAAAGTGTGAGGACAAAGCCTGCTTCCACCCTCGCTCTTTCTCCAAAGTCTTGAATTATTTTGTCACTACATTTTTTAGACACTGTACAGGGAAGACATATGTTTTTTAGAGTTGAAGGAAAAGCATGGACTCTTTAAGGGCAGGAGTTGTATCATGCTTAAGTTTGCAGGCCAATCACTGCTCTGCACAGAAACGGGAATGACACTTTTGCATGTTTTGATGATTCTCTTCAGAGGGTTTAAAAGAGTCCTTTCAGGAGCTAGATATAAGATGGAGGGAAATAGAGTGACTTTAATATTGAAATCAATGAAGAATAGAGGGAGAGTTTGAGGTGTCTGGTTTTGTGGGTTTTAGAACTGAGTGATACAGTGCAGTTTATCTCATAGAAGGTATTGGAAAAGTGCAACAGCCATTTCCATTAGCTCTTCCTAACCCTTTAACTGTTGCAGTGTTCTACTACATTCTTCCAAAACCTGGTAGCTGCCCTGAATTTACGGATAACTTAGTCACCTAAATTCATGGGGATAAAGCCAGATTTTTGCTATACAGTTTGTTTCTTATCACATGGACCTCTTTGGGAGCTTCAGTGAAGGCTTGGACCGGAGGAAGTGGGAGGAATCTGGGTGAACTGAACATGTTTGCATGTTTATCTCCAGGAAAAGGTGTGTGCTGAGAGGAAGAAGATTAACAGACTGATTGAGACTGGGGTGGTGGTAATCAGGTCCACTGATGATGAACTGAAGGGCTGGGACAGATGAAGAAGGAAAACTTCAGGAATTTGATTTGGTTTGAACATGCTGGGTTTTGTTGGAGGTGCATTTTGCAGAGAAGAATGGCATCACATCAAATAGTGTGGAGACATTGCATACACCAAGTTCATTATTATGAAAGAATATGTTATTAGAATGTCTCAGGAGAAGAAGCAGGAAAGATTAGGATTTTAGATAGAGTAAAGGTATAGTATATTTTGCAGTTTGGGTCAAAAAGAAACTGCATGAAGAAATCAAAAAAGAAATGTTTAAATGTTTGCTCAACATTTTTTTTTTTTTTTGAGAGTCTGCCTAGTGCCAGAAACTGAACATGTCCTCCAGGCACTTCCATTTCATTTTCATTGCCCAAGTATCCCTCAGGGTCTACTTTCTTTTGTCTGATCCTTGTTATTTCTCGAGTTTCCCCCTGGGAATTGTTGAGGTCACAGAGAATCTTTGTTCTTTGATTCTGCCTAAAGCAGTATAAGGCTAGTATAGAAAAGAAAACATTTCTAAAGTTCCAATTCTGCCAGCTCCTACTTTCTGTCCTTTAGTTTTTTGTTGTGGTTTTTTTTGGGGTGGGGGCAGGTACTGGGGATTGAATCCAGGGCTTTGTATGTGGGAAGCAGGAACACAACCACTGGGCTACATCCACTCCCCAAAGAGAGTAGTTTTTTTTTTTTTGCTTGTTTGTTTTTAAGAGGTACCAGACATGGAATCAAGGACCTTGAACATGGGAAGGAGATTCTTAACCACTTGAGCTATATCTGCTCCCCAGCTTTCTGCTCTTTGGTCCTCTCTAGTCCTTCAGCATCCCTCTAAGGCAGATGGTGGTAGCCCCATTTTATAGAGGTGGAAAATGAGGCTCAGAGCACCTCTGGAACTTGCCCAGGTTGACAAACTTGTTAGATTGTGGAGCAGGAATTTTAATCTAGGTCTTTCTGATTCCAAAATGCGCTTTTTTCCAAGAGAGAAATGACAGTTGACTAGATGTGGTCTATCATAGTGCCCTCTTTGGGCAATGAAGGTTCAGAATCGGAGCTGTTCAGAGAATTGGTGTAGTTAATGAGCTGGGGTGCTTGTGATGCAGCTGAATTAGCATCCAGTGTCCTGCCTGTCTGCCTGGTGGTGGTTTTGTTGTTTGTTTCTTTGTTTGGGGGGTATTCCACATAACCTTCGGGAAATCTGAGTTCACTGCTGTGTAAAGGTGACTAGACTTAGCAGAGTTTGTGTCCCAGTGCTCCTACTTGCCACCTGTGTGACCTTGGGCAAATTACTCTCCCTGTAACTCAGTTTCTTTATCTGGATAGTGAGTTAATATTCACATTCCATCAATTCTAAGACAGTACAATTTGTCTCATCTAAACATTTCTTGGGAAAAAAGCATCTTATAATCAATAGAGTCTTACAGTTATCATTGGCAATGGCTTGCTTTCTTTGTGCATACAGTCAGTGTGGTCTTAGATTAGATGAAATTTGATAGTACATCCTTATAGGGAGTTGTGAGGATATAATGAGGTCACGCATGTCTCTGGAATATAGTTGAGCACCCAATAACAATTGATGCTGATAAATGATGGAAAAAGTGGTTAACTGGTAGGTAGCTCTGAAGTAAAGCTGGGGAGCACCATGTGAGATTTGCCACTCAGAGCCCAGACAATAATCCATGATCTGTGTGCTGAAGGAATGTTTTCCAGTTTGCCTGGAGCTCTGTCTTTTTGCTGGTTCTTGTCCTCATGAGAAACATTAACCTCAAGAGCTATTGAGCCATGGACAGAGAGCTCCCTTTGTCCTGCCTATTCATTAAGATCTTTGTTAACTTTAAATCACAGGTTAAAAGTAAATATCATTATAGGAAGAATGGAAACTTATACTGATTTGAATACTCTTACATGTGAATTTTAAAAGAACTCACAGTTTTTAATACAAGATTCTGTTTCCAAACTCCTTTTAATGTTTAATTGCAATTTGTGAAATATCTGTAAGACACCATTAATCAAAGGTATGCTCCAAGGTCATGGAGATATAAAAGCCCTTGCCTGGCACTGGGTAGGGTAGAGAGAGCACTGAAATTGGGGGCAGGTGGCCTGGGTTCCACTCCTGGGTGTCTCACCTGTTATCCCCAGGTGCTTGGGAACATCACTTTATCACTCTGGGCCTCAAGTGTGTCTTTTCCAAAAGGAGGACTTGGATTTGCTTTCTTAGTCTCCTTCCCCATCTCCACCCCCAATCTGTGACTGTGTCATAGATTATGTGAATTTATTAATCTAAGGATCTGAGAAATTAAATGGCTGAAAGGAATTGACTTCTTGAATTCAGTACTCTTGAAGTGTCCATTGGGTGTTTGTGATAGTGCTTTATAAAGCAGAAAACAATAGGCAATTGATACTATGATTAGCTGTCAGTTATGGAGAATTACTGTGTGCCAGGCCCTTTTCCTACTTTTACTTTTCACAATGCCCTATGAATAATAGGTAATATTGTCAATCCTATGTTAAGGTGAAGAGACTGAGGTTCAGGAAGGTTGGGTGACTTGTCCAAGGTCACACAGGGAGGTCAGAGACTCAGAGCTGGGATTAGAACTCAGGCTTGGGAGCAGATGTGACTCAAGCATTTGGGTACCCACCTCCCATGTGGGAGGTCCTGGGTGTGGTTCCTGGTGCCTCCTAAAGAAGACAAGCTGATGCAACGAGCTGACACAATGAGCAGGGAGTGGATGTGGCTCAAGCAGTTGGGCACCTGCTTCACACACAGAAGGTCCTGGGTTCAGTGTTTGGTGCCTCCTAAAGAAGAGCAGATAACGAGTGGAAACAACAAGTAGAGACAATGAACAGACAGATAAGGGAGCCATCTCCGGTGGGGGGCAGGGCATTTAAAATAAACAAACTCAGGTTCATGTTGCTCCTCAACACAAGTTCTGTGATTGCTTCAGGTGGACCTTTCCTTGACTTGGAATCCTCTTAAGCCATGAGATCTAGGAACTTTTCCAGTTTAAAAAGTAAGGTGCCCCCTTACTAAATTCCTAGCTTATTATTGTGTACTGGCATCTGTTTAAATTCTGAGTTCCCATTCAGGACATCTACCATGTGTTGGGAGAATTTTGATAAGCCTGAAGTATGACCCCTATGGGAGCTGCTGGGGATTTAAACCCTTGAAAGGAATGTTTTTCTTTGGTGAACAAAAGCTCTCATCCAGGCCATTGTTAGCATAAATGGAAGCTGGTGGGATGGAAAAACTGGATTGACTTTGTAACATAACCAGGTAACTTTTGTCTGTTGGATTTGCCTGGAATTTCCATTCTAAGGGCTTTCCACTAAGGAGATTACTGGAATTAAGAATTTGAGGGCCTCCCTGGTTTATCCTAACAGTTGAGAATGGCACAGGGAGAGAGGAGTTCTCTTCAGTCCTGAGCTTTTTAAGGATTTGATATTAAAACACATCCCTTGGATTGCTCCTACAAATAAACTTTCAGAATTGCAAAAAATGAAAATAAAAAATAAAATAAAAATTAAAACCCAGAATATCACCTGCAGAGGGCAGGCTGCAGGGTGATTGATTGATAAACACCAGCAGCCTGAGAACATCCTTAGGGGCCTAAAGGGAAGGCTGTATTTCCCTTGGTTGTTTTTGTTGTTGTTGTTGTTGTTGCTGCTGCTGCAGTTTTGTTTCTTCTTTGTTGTGTTTCCCCTTTCTTTGTTCCCTTATTCTTTTCTTTTACCAATTTTTTTCTGCCTACATTTTTTGTTTTCTTTCCTTCATTTTTCTATCAGGTATATGCACACCAATGTCCATAGTGGCATTATTCACTATTGCCAAAAGTTAGAATCAACCCAAATGCCCATCAACTGGTGAATGGATAAATAAAATGTGGTATATACAAACAATGGAAAATTACTCACCTGTAAGAAGGAATACAGTACTAACACATGGGATAACATGGATGAATCTTGAGGACCTTATGTTGAGGGAAGCAAGCCAGGCATTGAAGGACAAATATTGCATGGCCTCCCTAATATGAATTAAGCAATTTGAGCAGACTCACAGAGCTACAGTCTGGAAGACAGGTTTACAGGAGATAGAAAGGGAGAAGAAGATTGTGAGCCAACACCCATATGGGTAAAATCTATGATAAGGTGGAAGTGTGTAGTTGTGCAGTAAAGTGATATGACAGGGATATAGTGATAATATTGGGTTGGGTGGTGCAGGTTTGACAGGGGGGTAGGTTGGGGAGGGTGAATTGGATGGTCCATGGAACTTGGGAGGGAGCAGGTGAACACTGGGTATTGGTGGGTACATGGGTGAAATTACAATTTGGAGAAAGCTCTTTTGACAATATAACAAGGAAGCATTACTGGTCTAGGGTGTTTGATGGGGGTGCATTTGAGACAGGGTGCATCTGGGGCAGGCTTCTAGGGAGTGTGCAAGTGATCATTTTGTCATAGTGTAATGTATCAGTGGCTGGATACCCATATGTATTAGTCAGCCAAAGGGGCACTAATGTGAAATACCAGAAATGGGTTGGTCTTTATAAAGGGTATTTATTTGAGGTGGAAGTCCACAGTTACCAGGCCATAAAGCATTAAGTTTCTTCTCTCACCAAAGTCCATTGCCACGTGTTGGAGCAAGACAGCTGCCGATGTTTGCCAGGGTTTAGGCTTCTTGGGTTCTTCTCTTCCCGGGGCTGTGTTTCTTTCCAGACTTAGCTCCTCTGTTTCCTCCACAAGGCCAGCTGTAGACTATCAGGCGAATGGCTCACTTCTCTTCTTCTGTGCCTTCTCTCCAACGTCAAAACTCCAACATCAAAACTACTTCTCAAAAACTGCTCCCTCTGTCCTTTGCCTTGCCTTTTATATTCGATTCCACCACCGACCAAGGGGTGGGGCTCAATGCCCTACGGATGTGGCCCAGTTAGTGCCCTAATTATAACTTAATCATGCCCAGATTAACAGATCAGTTTACAAGCATGATCCAATTATATTTTTGGAATTCATAATTACAGCAAATTGCCAAACAGCTATACCATATAATGAGGGGGAAGGAGTTGGATTCCCTTCTTGGGGAGGCCTGCTGTGTTCTCATACAGAGGAGCAGGGAACTCTTGAGATCATGGTTGGTACCTAATAGGGGAGGAGAAACCAGTGTATCAAGACCTAAGTGTTGTTGCAGGTAACTATGAACCTTGTCCTTCAAGGAGTAAAGCCTGGTGGTCAATATGGGCCCCAAGGGGAGGGGGAGGGAGGAATAGAATAGATGTAACAGTGGGTAATTTCGGGGTGATGAAATTATTCTACATGATCTGGCAATGATGGATACAGGTCATATCAAATTTCATCAAAAGTTTATAAAAGTGTACGGTTGAAAATTTAAACCATAATATAAACCATTGAACATGGTTAATAATTATGTTTCAATATTTGTACATCAGTTGTGACAAATGTATCATCCACATATACAAAGGTTATTAATATGGGAAGGGGATAAAAGGGGAGGGTGTTGGGTAAATGGGGTTGCCTTGTATTCTGTATGTGACTTTCCTGTGACCTAAAACGTCTTTGAATACAAAATGGAAAAAAGTAAGACCTTGGGGGAATAAATGGAAGAAAATGTCACTGTACATACAGGACTACAGATCTTACAGTGATGAAAGACAAAATGTCAAAATTTTTTAAAAACATTTTTCATTATTTTTTAATATTTCAAATTTTAAATTTTATTTTTAGTTCTTTAAGTGTTCTGTATTTATTCCTTATGTTTAAAACTATCACTATTATTTCATTTTCTTATTAATTGTATTTGGCTTCATTTTTAAAGAAGTTTTGGATTATAGAAGGGTTACATCTGTGGCAGGGGAGGATCATTGGTGTGGGGTATAAGTGAGGGGAAAACATGGGAGGAAGTTCACCTGGGCATATATATAAGGCATATAAATGTGTTCAAATATTCATGGGGCATTGCCACAGTAGGTGTAGATTCACACAATAACCAAAAGCATATCAAATTCCCATCCTGGGGAGCTCTGCCACATTCTCTAATGAAACAGCAACAATCCCCCAGTACAGGGGCAATGACTAGTGAGGATGGCCCACTGATGGCCCTTGATATTGATGACTATTCTTTTTTTTTTTTTTTTTTTT